>VUQG01023917.1:4030-16202 GCA_015106755.1 Etia nguti | reverse complement strand
CACGCATAATTGAACGCACAAATACAGGCGTGCCTGCTCAAAAGTTGTGTCATCGATGAGCTGCACAGCAGTTGTTCAGCTGTAATAAAGCTGTTTTTGTTTTAAGAAGAAGATGACTCGAGTCTCCTGAGGTGAATCAGAATTATCTTAACACAATCGTCCATGCAGGGACACACAGTGAGGCTATATCCACACACGTACATGACAGCTGAGGATTATTTTATTAAAGAAAAATTGCTTTACAGAACATTAGGCTACTTCGCACAGCTGACCTTAATGAAATTACAGTGGGGAATGGTAATCTTAAGTTTAAATTCAAATTTCTTAAACATGATTTATAATTAAAAGATGAAACTTGTGGGTTTGGAGCAACAGCCAGGCAGTTTAATTTGGCTGCAAACTCCTCACCACCACCACCACCACCAATTTTGGTATCCTGAGGACAATTTTAAATAAGTGAGGACTGCGTGCCACATCATCACAAGATGGTAATAAGTCTTAGTGCATCATATAATTCCACACACAGAGAGAAAGGCAGCAGACCCAGATTACAGATCTGAGTGAGTGTGATACGAGGCCCATCCATCACAGGGCTGCTTTGAAGAGAATCTGCTCAGTAATGCAAAAAGCCAAAGCTACACTCCTGCCTGTCTTCAACCTGACTTCAGTTCCCTCTTAAACCTTACTCAGCCTTCCTCCGGAACAGCTTGTGCTGCCAGAGAACACCTAGCGCTTATGTAATAGCACGCATCACTGTGTGCGTTTGCATCACGTTAAAGTTGGAGAAGAAGAGAGGGTATGTGACCCACAAGATATGGTTCCTCTCTGTGTGGTCTGAAAGTGTAAGTGTCATTAGGAGGTGGAGTTTGATGGGAATCTATTAGCTATTCAAAAATGCTGAAAACTAAACCCATCTTACGTTATAAATACAAAAAAGATTAGTTCCTCTTAAGTGACTTATTACATTGATAAGCTTAAAACTTGATAGAAGACTACACCAGTCTATCCAATTCATCTACAAAAACACTCAAATCAGTAATCATCAGTGGTGCTATAGAGGGATTTTTGTTTTTAATCACAGACCCTGGCCCAGTATAACACTGTTCAGGAATGTTTCATCCACTGCGCAGTAGACAGCCCTGGATGGTTTGAATTGAAAAAGCTCTGAGAGGACACATGCGCTGCTATAACCAAATGTCCTGTACGTTTGCCAAATCAGTCAGTTCGTCCTCATGTGCGGTGTACCGGCGCTTGTAAAACCACAAGTACTGTTTGAAGTCGCTGAAAGTACAGACCTAATCCCACCCTTACTGTCGTCTAAGGAGCTTGGAAAGAAAAGCGTCTGGACTTCCTTAAGTTGCTTGAAGACGTTTCACCTCTCATCCGAGAAGCTTCTTCAGTTCTAGGGTCAAATGGTGGAGAGTCCCAGACTTGAGCCCTGTGCGAGTGTCCCCCCAAGAGGGACAATGGACCCCCTAATGATCCTCTACCTGGGTCCAGACGCTTTTCTTTCCAAGCTCCTTAGACTACGATGACCTGGATGACTGAGAACCTTCACAGACACACCCTTATTGTCACTTGTCAGAGTTCACACCACACTTCAAAAGAGTTGAGCCAGCAAGTTGAGCTTTGTGCTTTGTCAGAATTGTTCTCACACAATGTGTTTTATTCTTACAAGTGAATCCTGTTTAAAATGACTCATCGGCTGGTTTGGGATACATACGTCTTGGTAACTTAAAGAGCAGAGCACAGGCGCTTTCCTGAGCTTCACCATGGGAACCATGCATGACTGTCTTTAAGCATTCCTTGAGGCAGCCTCAAACAGGGCTAGACCCAGTACAGACACAAGTTCACAAAGAGTACATTAACCTCGAGGCAAAAGGGAAACATTTTTGTAACATGAAACCAAAAGCTACTGTGGGTTAATAATAGGAAGTTGTGTTTTCTGATATTTTACAGTTGAAAGCAGGGAGCAGCGGTAACAGCTTCAAGAAGACATTTGTTAGACACCCAGAAGAAGAAATAAAAAAGGAGACCCGTTATGCTTTTCTTTTTTCTGTCATATATGCTTTTACAGTGGCGGATGCTCACATTAAAAAAGGACACAAACATTCGTTTTCAAGCACTTTTTTCCCCCACTCTTGGATCTGTCAAAGACGAGGGATATTTCTAACATGCTTATCTCACACACACAGCTCCGGCTATGGGCAGAAATCCTCGTCCCACCTGCTATTCAAACCATCTGTTGACGAGGGGCAGCCAATCAAAATAAAGCTTGACTGAAAGCAGCAGTTTTTCTGGCATGCCACACATCAGATGACAGAAAAATGTTCACACCCTACACCACACAACTTTTAGAAATCATTCAACACAGTTTTAGCTTTTTACTCTAAAAATCCTAATTTTTTTGTTTCATCCCTTCTTTTCACTCTTGTCATTGATGTCCCAGCTGCAGTGGCTTTATCCCTCACAGTTTGAGAGTCACTGTCTTAAAAGATGTGGAAATAAAACTAAAAGGGCTTGTTTCAGTCAGTGGATGAACTGAGGGGCAGTATCTTAAGGTGTTTAAGAATAAATAGACTGAGCTGGGAATATAAAATGGGCATAATAAGTCCCCTTCAATAAATGTTGTTTTACTTTTAGTGTGTGTGTATATTCCAGGGTGGAAATGTGAGTGCACAGAGGGGTAAGATTTAGATACATGTAAACTTTCTACATCTGAGAGAAATACATAGGTATAAAACATTTTTTTTTCATCGCCTATTCCTACACAACACTCTTTTACTGCAACACACCCCCCACCGACAGACATGGCTGTTTGTCACAGTGGTGCCCACACCCATAGAACAAACTCAACTCCCTATCATTGTTCAAAGTGGTTGTCATCAACCACCCCCCACCCCAGCCCGTCCACCACACCACCACCACACACTCACTATAGAGAACATGGAATCAAAGGTAGCCTGAATAAACACAAAAACACTGTATGCTTCATATTGGGTATAATAGATAACACTGTTTGTTTAAGTTAAATGTTTTGTTCGAGGTCAAGCTTCTGTCAGACAGTGAAGGAGCTCACTGCACTCCGGTCTTTGTTGAGATTGCAGGTGACATCTATGTGCAGTGTGTTTAATTACACACGCCAACTTTGATGCTTACCATCGTTCCACTCCCACAGAAGAAGCTGTGTTAAGGTCCTGTCTTGACATGCATGCATTGACTGATTTGGCAGCTGGTAGAGATTCTCCTCAGCAGTCAGTTATGTTAGCTTGAACACCGCTGCTCATCAGTTATGGGGCTGGTCTGGATAATCCTGCTACAAGTCAACCTCTCACCTTCTTCCAGCTGTGAACACCCCCACACTCCTGGTGCCACCACCCTTACAAAAACACGGAAGATAAAATGCTCAAGTGCATCTCAATAAGCACACCTACGCACACAAATGATTGGTTAGCACCAGACCAGCAATAGTCATGCACAGTCTTGTTCAAATAGTGTGACTGCATTTAAGTCAGTTAAACATCCAGTCAGACTTTGTCCAGATGAACTCACACAGTCTAGAACATCAAACTAATTAAAGGTAACTCAGACACAAGTACACATCACCAGTGGTTCATAGTCTAAGGCTTAAAGGCAGATAACCACCGTCTGATTTTTTACAGTCAAATACACTTATGTACTAATGTTTGACCTATCTGCATAAATACAAGACACTACACAAACACAAGTGTACCCTACCTTCTCTGGGAAATAAAGTTCACGGAGCCACTGTAGTTCAAACAAGTAGTTATTATACAACCTGAATCCTCTGCTGCTACTATGAGGGGATCCACTGGTTAATCAAAGATAACCGACTTGCCCCTTTGGTGGGAAGGGTCACTGCAAATCAGAAAGTTTTTCTAACTGATCATTTTATCCTGCTCCATTCTACAGAGCAAGATGGTGTGAATACGTCAACTGAACACCTGTGGGAGATTTGGGGCCACTGGTTCATAATAGTTTGACTATTATCAAAACACCAAATGAGGAAATATATTGCTCCATCCCTTCTGTAGGGTTTGTGAGACCTGGAAAGGGAATCGGTGGGTGCAATTAAGCTCTTTTTACCCTTTCTAAATACCTGTGAGATCACTTATTGGGGAGGTCACCTATTGCTTTGTGAAGTCGTGTCGCTAAGACTCAACCTGAGCATTTCAGCCATTGTCATCTGCACCAGAGAGTGAGCCAGAGGTGGATCTGACTGATAGACCAAGGGAAAGCAAAGTGTTGTTTTCCTACAGCCTTCTATACAATTTATGCAACCAGAGGGGTCAACCCTCTGTTATATTCAGTCTCTGATTCCAGCTTCACACCTTTAAGCATTCCCACATTAACATTCCCAGTTAAAAACAAAACTAATCAGATTATGCCAGGTGCTTTGGCCCATGCTACTCATAGAGCTTCATGCAGCTCCATGCTACTCAGAGCTGGATGCAGCTGTAATACTAACTAAAAATACAATATCAGCTACCACATTAAGCGTGAAGGATAAGTTCAGATGTCTGAAGAATGAGTGTGATTTTCATCAAGCTGTGTTTCTTTTTCAGTACCTTTTTCTTAAGAGCCCCTTTTCATTGTCCTCTCGGGACCAAAGCACGCAGCCCCATAGGGCCTCCCTGTGTATGCTGGAGTGGGCCTACTTTCCTAAACATTACACAGAGTTGCCATTAGCTGTGGCCCAGTAGGTGGGATTGAAAACAGCGCAGAGTAAGGCTGCAGGAGATCAAAGAGGGAGCCTGGGCAGGCCAGGCCCACGTCTGATTTATTTTTCAATAAATAAACAATGCATCTGTTGAGGAGTCCCATTGGAGAGCGCCGCTGCTGCTGCTCCTTGGCTCGCTTTCTTCTGCTGCCATCTGTCCTCTGGCTAAGCAAAGGGGGCGGAGGAGGATAGCCAGGCCCCGGTTTTTTACTGCAGCCCTTATGCAACACAACTGTCTGCCTGTCTGCACGCCTGTTCCTCATTAAGAGACTCTCCCTCACCGTGGTACAGTACAGGCCTGACGCCTTGCACACATATGGATTTACTCAAACAGAGGCACTTGTTGTGTTACATCCTTCGAAGAGAGAGCCCGTGTGTGTGTGTGTGTGTGTGTGTGTGTGTGTGTGTGTGTGTGTGTGTGTGTGTGTGAGTGAGTGAGAGAGAGAGAGAGCGAAACTGTGTGCTCGCCAAACTTATGTATACTCATAAAAAGGCAGACAGTGGTAAATTCTGGTGATGGTACTCATCCACTAAACAGAGATCAAGTGCAAGCAGGAGGAGCAGTTAACAAGGGATGATGTCATTCAAAGGCAAGTGGAAATAAAACAATAAAAGCAAGGATATACAGCCTAATGACCCCTACATGACATACTGCCGATTTAACCAGTGGACAGGTAGAAGTGATCATTTATACTTTTACTGTGTTTGCAGGTTTACTACTTAAAACTAGTAACTGCCAGCAAGTCAGCTAAATCATTTTTAATTCAGTTAACTGAAATTTTATCAGATGTAGGTACTTAGCTTCTCCATGCCAACATTTATGGTGGCCTTTCAAAACAAGACACCTGCCAAGGGTTTTCATCCACAGCAAAAAAGTCGAAGGTCACTTTAGGATCTTTAGATGAATGTTCAGAAATTCTGTTTGCAGTGCTTTTGACAACAATGATGGTCCATGATTTGTCCTAATTTTATGAAAGGTTATGCGATTTCTAAAATGGTAATGGAAAAAAGGCCCTTTTTTCTTTTTTTAAGATGTTGTAAAATACTATAAATAGCAGAAGAAGTCTATAGCTGCATGTTTCTGGGAAGAAGTAAAAGTTCTCATCAGCCGAAAGTCCCTGTAGGAGCAATAATGAATTAGCCTGTTCTCATTCCCAGAGCATTAAATACTGCCATTTTGTCAAACTCATGCTAGGATCCATGCAATGAGGCACTGGCTTCATAGCAGTACTGGGATGGGTCTCACCCCTAACTTGCATGCAGACATAAAAGGAACCCATGGCATCACATGTAAGCAGGCCCAAAGTACTGATATTATGGAACACAGTATTTAGTTCCTAAATCTAACCAACCAGTGAAAGTGAAAGTAAAAGCAAATTAAAAACAAAACTATCCAGTGAGGGAAAATAAAAAGAATCAATGTGACATGACCTGCCAACTCTTTGCTGACATACTTAGGATATCTTCTAAATAGGAGTTATTTAGCACTCTTTAAAATGAGACACTTATGTATGCCTCTGACATTCGCACTGCCACTGGAAAACCTTTTGCAGATGTTTGTTACGTCAAAGAGTTCTAACAGAATAAAGAAATGTTAACTCCCATTGTTTATGTATAGCACTCGGTCTGGAGTGGACGTCACTGTTACGACACTGCAGCTGCTTGGGCGGTGGAATAAAAGTAAAACAAACACGGCAAGATTCTCAGAATAAGAACTAGACATAAGACAGAAATGGCAAAAATCATCTAGAATGCAATGAAAAATGCAAAGGAAACATGCGGTGCCCGAGCAAAAAGTGGGGTACAGCCGGGCCTTGTGGCCAGTGTACTGCATGGTCAACACAGAGAGACACAATCACACCTATGGTCAATTTAGAATCACCAGTTAATCTACCAAGCATGTCTTTGGATGGTGGGAGGAGTACCCGGAGAAAACATGCACACTTCACCTTTAAACCAAACGGTGCACCTTGTGATATCGAACATTGTTCTCGTAAGAGCTCCATTAACAATAAAGTAAACAGTTTAGTCAGTTTATCTTTAGTTTGAGATAAAACTAGGAGTGCAGGCACAACAATCAACCACAGGAATATGAAATGTTTGCTCAGCTATGGCAAGTACAGCAGATCTCAGATGAAGCAGGAAGTCTGTCTGTAAACTGTGGTGGATGTTTACACCAGAGAGTTTAGGTAATCACTTTAACGTGTTTTCTCTTCAAAATAAGCTTGTATGATCATCTGGCTGACGCGCTCCCCCCCGCCCCCTCCTCCTCCTCCTTCCCCACAAACTTTGTTTTGTCAATGCTCGTGTGTCAGATCGCCAGTTAAATTGATTAATAAAGTCTAAATTGAGCTGAATTGCGCCAAAAGTAGACATATCGCAATCTTTTTATCAGGGTCATTTAGATTCTCACTGCAGACTGCAGATACAAGTAACTGTATACAGTATGTCTTAACGTCATCCTCCTCTGCAAAGTGACACATGATGAACAAGGACTGGGTTTTCCCAGATTACATATAGCCATTTAGAATAAATGGGCCTATTCTGTATTACTAACACATGAACATTATTTATAAGCAAAACTTTTTTTTTTAAAGACCCAAGAAAAATACATTTCTTCTTCCTCTTCTGGTAATAGATTAGAATGTATACAAATTATATTGGGTCCCATTTCCATATATTCATCAACTATTCTATGAATGACTGACTTGGGGATGCATCAACACCCTTTCCTTTATCATCCCCCCCATATCACATACAGCAAAGCACCAGACAAACCATCACTGAGTGAATGGGTTAAATGCAGAGAGGAATTTCCCCACGGGGATCAATAAAGTATACATTATTATCATTATTATTATTATTATTATTAAAGGCAGAATGAGAACCAAAGGTTCATCTGTCAGCACACGGCTCTCCGAGTTTGCCACTGAAGGTAACGGACTCAGGAACAAACATGCTCACAGGAAATACTGCAACTCTTTTTTGGGGGGTAAAACAGACAACGCATTCCAGAGAAAGTTATGTTTCAACATGCAATGAAGTTTGCCCAAGAAAAATATTACCTCCTCATTTTTTCACAGCTCATTTTACTAAAGCTCCAAAAAAAATGAATGCCAGCACTTTAAAAAAAACTCCTTTAAAAAAAAAAAAAAAATCTCCCTTATAGGTTGTATGAGTTTAAAAGAACATTAAAGTGAGCTAAACTGACTTCAGCTGACTGACTTCAGCGGAAACGCAGCTGACCCCAACTTCTGCTGCTCAGTCAGATATTTACAGGAAACCCAGATGACACATGCCACTGTCACTATGCTATCAATGAGGAAAAAACAAAAAACACAATAAAATAAAACGCATGCCTCGTGAGAAGAAAAACACCAATAAATCCTCTTAGAGCTGAAGAACTAAATAACAGGCTCGACACCATTCACCATTAAAGACCATCAATACAACTTCATGAGAAAAACACTACTCACCAGCAGCTGCTCTCTCTCTGCTTGGACAAAGTCAAGTGTACTGACTGCTGTCTCAGTCAATGCTGGCTGACTATGACGTAACCAGCCTTCCGATCCATAGCTTCAGGGCAGGAGAAGAGAGAGGGATAGACAGGCGGGCGGTGAGCAAGACCAAAAAAGGAGGAAGTGAGAGGGGGGGGGACTGGCTATTCCAAGTGAAATGAGAACTTTCAATGAATGCTGATTTGGATGCAAGATGTTCCGAATAGGACTTGGAAATTGATTATTTGGAAACCACTTCCAGTTTGGTATAAAGAATATGGAAAGGAGAGAACAGTGGTGGGTGCCAGGGTGTACACTGGTCTGTTGATATAAGAAGCAGATGTGAAATATGCAGACATACGAGGAAAAACAGACTTAAAGTGCTGGTCTGCACAGATGTAGATGATACCTACAGGGTCTCACACAGGCAGAAATAAGACAAGTACTGCCCAGAAAGAAAACTGTAACTGAAGGTCTGCCCACTTTGAAGCCATTAATTCCTCATATCATTCATTTTTCAAGCAAAGAAGCCCAAAAATTACTCAAATGAGATAACTTAGTGTGTTGAATTCATTATATGGGAGTAAGCTGAGTTTATTTTGACTAGACAAAATAACCCACTAATTAAAAATCAGCCAGTGAAAGCGATAATGTCCAGATAAAGCCCCACGTGAATTCAAACTGCTAAAGCAGCGCATTTCTCCCAGCTGTTCTGGGATGAGTTTATTTCACAAACTTATCTAACAAAAAGGAAAAATTAAAAGCACCATCACTGCAAAATCTAAGAAAAACAATCTACGTTATCTTTACTTGCCATAGAAAAACTCCACTCCTCAGCAAAGGTAACAGATCGATATCTCCAACGTCCGATAGGCAGCAGGTGGTGAAAGTTTTAGTCCCAAAGTGAACTGAACTTGCTGTATACTTTGACTTTTTCTAGTTCCTAAAATAATTCAGAGTTTCAGGGTGACGCTGTTAATACGACACACGGCGGGACTGACAGAGTGTGACAAAGCTGAGAGCCTCACTCTCTTTACTACAGCAGACACACAGACAGACATAATCAACCCCACCCCATCTACTCATTCTCACCTAACAAGCTCGCACACATCCAGGCTGACTCATGTAAACTCACACTTAAACTCGTCTTTTCCCCCTGAGAAGCGGACTGATTTTTCATCAGACAAGCTGAGGTTTCACCATCGAACTAAACGGGCAAATTACACAATAGCTGCTTCTTCGTGCCTAAGCTCAACTCCCCAGCTTGATTTAGAACTTAATTTGAACTTTGACCCCACAGGGGCAGAAGCTCAAATGAGGGAGTAGAGTTTGGTTTCTTTCCAAAGTGCTGACCAGGGGAAGGAAAAGGAAGTAAATCTGTCAACATTGCCATCGGCACACTTTTAAACCTACGTTCACGGCTCCCTTTTGTTCAGTCTGGATCAGTTTTAGGGGGGAAAACAGATAATGGTGAAGGAGACAGGAAATCAAAAACAAAACAACAAAGATATTCTGGAAAAAATTCAGGTATCACACATTTTCCCAATTCTTTTTGTCATCTTTTAATGTTTTGAGAAGTTTTTAAAGGGACAATCAGCTATGTTTATATGTCAAAGCCATAAGATCACTAGAAGGCTCCTCTGAGCACTCAGGCTGGTAAACCACATGTACAAGGTATCCTGTTACTCCCGAGAAACATCTGCGTGAAAAAAATAACCCGGATTACGTCACAGCAACATCAGCAGGTTTCTCTCAACTCAAGTTTGAAGATGCATTTAAAACAGAAAGTCTGCAGCAGTTGATTGTTCAAAGTAATTTTGCTAGTCAGTTTCAGTCTGCCGCTTTAGAGGAAAAGTGACAAATATTTGAGAAACAGTTTAGGAATTTTATGCTTGTTTTTATCTCACAGTATGAATTCTGTTCTGTTAAAACATGACTTGTGTCCTAACTAATTAACTATTTTTGGCAGCTCCCTTTTCACGAGGGACGGCCACAGCAGGTAGCATGTTTGGTTTGGCAGATTTCTATGTCTCATGCCCTTCCTGACACAACCCCAAAGGGATTTGGGTCTGCCCAGAATCAAACCAGGGATCTTTGGCTTGTAAGGCAAATGTTTAAACCGCTTCACTGTGGAGCCATTCTTTCTTAACTGATTAATTAATTAGAGGTAATCTGCAGATTAGTAGGTGGCACACTGGTGCAGTGTTTAGTGCTGTCTCACAAGAAACTCACACTGGGTTCAAATCCACTGGCTAGCTGGGCTTTCTGTGTGTACTTTTCATATTCTCCGTGTACCTTTGTGGGTTTTCTCCAGATACTTCAACTTCTTCCCACAGTCCAAAGTCATGCAGTTAGTGGGCTTAAGTTAATTGATTATTCTAAATTGGCTGTAGGTGTGAATGAATGTCTTTCACTCTGTGTTAGAGCTGCGCTAGACTGGCAGCGTGTCACCCTATTACAGCTGGGATACAGCTTAACTTGACAAGCGGTTAAGAAAATAAATGGATGGAATCTGTGGATTAACAGATATGACGTGCTACTTTCTGTGTTAGTTAGTTTTTTGTTTGTTTGCTTTAAATCAACTATTCCTCTCTTTGGCCTCTTAGGGGGGAAAAAATCCCTGGTTCCTTATTTAAATGTCTTTTTCCTGCTTGATTTTTTAAAGGGTTTGAACTGCTGACATTTAGTGACCAAACAAATTATTAATAGTGTGCAATGAAAACAGTCATTACTTGCAGCCCTAGTTTGGTGCGGTATGTGTAGGAGGGTCAAGCCTTGTGTGGGCTTGTAGTGTAACAGCATGTGTGATTTACAGCCTAAATTTCCTGTTACAGTCTGTTGCGCAGACCACAAACACTCAGCCCACTACTCTCTGTTCTGTTGTCATTCAGGTTAATCCGAGATGAGCCATGTTTAAATCCCCCACAATTAGCCAGCTCGCAAAAAAAAAATTCAAGACCCCTGAGGCTCGGGGTGGAGGGGGGGCACAAGAGAGGCAAGGATAGACTTTGGGGAGGATCGAGTGGTCAAGTGGGTAGGTCATAATACAGAAACCCCACCTCTTTTTCTCTCACAACTTCAAAACAAGGCGACCTGTCGAATCTTTATCAGCCCCCCCACCCCCCGCTGTCAGCGTTAATCAGGGGGAGGCTATATTTAAGAGTGGATAGTAGAGATGCAATTACCTAGAAGGATTAGCCCCCAGTGGCAGTGCCATTGTAGAGGGGAGCTGACTTCAGTGGCCTTCCCTTGATGCCTACCCTTAGCATTAATCCTTCAATAACTGTAAGCCCCGATTTTATTTCTTTAAATCTTCAAGGCAGTTACTAAATAAAGAGGACAAAAGGAAGGGAAATGTGAGCATTGAGCTAACAAAGAAAAGCAAGTCAGTGAGAAGAAAAGAAAGACACGTAAGGAAAAAGAAAGGATTAAAAGACCAAAAATTTACTCATGATGCTGCTGGAAGTTCCAGTTTCGTGTCTGGCTTCAATTGAGAGCGATGTAGAGAGCAAGCATTACATGCTTCCACAGCCATAATAACACACATTAAATTAGAGATTTTTCAAAGCTTATTATCGCCTCTCTAACTAAGCTGTGCTGACTGCCACTCTCAAAGCATTTCATTAAGCAGCGGTTGTTTACATTCTCAAAACACTCACAACCAATAATTAGCAGGATTTGCCATGAGAAGACTCTTCGCATGCAAGGGAGGTGTGGGGGTTGTTTTCCCATCCCATCTCTACACTCTGGGCCTTTTCCTAACTCTTTGAAGCTAGGCTAAATTGGTCAACCGTTTCCATAGAAGCTTCAGTCAGGTAGGTACCCTCTTCCTGTTATTCCCCAGTCCACTGCGATGGTGTTTCCTGACTGGGAACCTCTTGGAGGGGATTGAACTGCTGTCCCTAATCCCCCCCCCCCCCCCCCCCCACCCAGA
>VUQG01023914.1:40669-51455 GCA_015106755.1 Etia nguti | reverse complement strand
GCGGTTGGTCAGGAAGTCCAGTAACCATTTACACATGAGGGAACTGATGCCTAGGTCTGTCAGTTTCCTGATGAGTTGTGAGGGGAGGATTGTATTGAATGCTGAACTGAAGTCTATAAACAGCATTCTGGCGTAGGTGTTGTTGTTGTCCAGGTGTGAGAGGACAGAGTGCAGTGCGATGGAGACTGCATCCTCTGTGCTCCTGTTCTGACGGTATGCGAATTGGTGGGGGGGAGACAGGACTTGAAGTGTGCTATAACCAGCTGCTCTAAGCACTTTGTGATGATGGGGGTGAGGGCTACTGGGCGGTAGTCGTTGAGGCTTGATGGGTTGGAGTTTTTGGGTATCGGGACGATGGAGGTGGATTTGAAGACTATAAGCTCAGTTTCTCTTAGCTTTGTTATACTAAAATTCTATGGCTTCCTATATTTTATGAAGATTTTAATATCTCAAAATTAAAAGTTTAAGTTTTTTTTTAATGTTTGACTTTAATTCATGCTGTTTTTGATTCATTCTACTTTGAAGTTGTGATGTTTGGTTGCAGGACTGTGTGAGGATTGTAAAGCAGAAGCTAGTTTTCTACTGCTTACAGTATCTAATGTTCATCATGGGGCATCAAATGATTTGATAAGAATTTTGCAGTTTTAATTCCATCATCGATATCACTTATAGATTCGATTCCTTGTCAGTTCGCATTAGGTTCTCACCAACTCTGGTTTAAGAACAACATATCGAAGTCGTGCAGTCGTGCAATTATTTGCATACTGTCAAATGTTTCTGCATGATGGAGGCCCCTGTTTGTTATGATCGGTGTTGGGGTCGTTACTCAAAAAATTTATTACACATATTACACAGAACAATTTTTTTAAGTAATGCAGTAGTTACTTAATTACACCCAAAAGAAAGTAATTCGTGACATTACTCGTTATGTTACTTTCACGGTTCTCTTTAAAATGATCTGAAAGTCACTGTCTCATATTTACCATTTAACAATATAAACCTATAGGCTACAGTCCCACACACCAATGCAAATCCCTATCCTAATGAGGACACACATGATTTTTCTCTCAGTATTTACACAAGCTAACAGTATAAAGCAAAGATGAAAACCAGCACAAAGAGACTTCAAAACAATCCACCACAGTGATTCTACTGTAGAAACATGAACAGGTAGAAAGGCAGTCAGGCTGCAGCCTGACTGCTTTTGTTGCCTGTTGAAATTCAGGGTCTGGCTGCTGAGGTTAGCATTCAGTCAGCTTTAATATCACTCAGGGTTCTTGGCTAGCTTAGCGTTAGCATGCTGTCTGTACAGGTGCAAAGAGCCAAAGTTCTGTTTGAAGTGTAATGCAGGTATTTCGGTCCTGGATGCAGTTTGCACTTTTCTAATGCACTTAAGTTAATGTACTTAAATTTAAGAACCTGGTTCTTGATTCCCATCCCTATGGGGTGGTGTATGTAGAGAGGTGAAAGGTGTGAGGTGAAAAACCAATTTAATCTATTTAGTAATAAGGTTGTAACGTGACACAATGTGGAACAAGTCAAGTGCTGTAAATACTTTCCAGATGCATCCACGCACTATATATACATATATATAGTTTTTATTTTTTTAGTTTGGTTTGAAGCTCTAAATATTCCTCATCCTCGTCTCTCAGCCAGTTCGGGGTGCAGTGCTTCCTGGGTATCCCACTTCGCCAATGGGAGGGAATCCTACCCCTCCAATGACACCGGGGACCTCCATACCTCCCTACCTTTCTCCAGGCCAGGAAACCAAACCCCCCTACCTTACCACAGAAACCAAAGCTAACATCAACACCCAGCAGCCCCTTACAGGTGAGACTCGACTGCCACAGAGAAAGTACACTGCTAAAGATGATATATAGATGAAGTTTGACTGGAAATAACCAATTACTTGAAATCAGGCTCTGTAGCATTTCCTTAATCTTGCTGACAAATGGCACTGAAACTTGCCTCTAACTTAGCTCTCATGGTGGTGATAAAGAGTACAAGAATAAAAATTGTGTACACAAAAGAAGAATTGGTCAATAAAAAATTTAAATGACACCACTTAAAGTTAAGTGTAAACAAAAGTGTTTGTTTTACTTGAAAAATTCTTCAAATGGATCACAAACGCTTGCCTCAGTTGTCTGTCAAGGGACCAGATAGACGCTGAATTCACTGATGCATCAGAAACTGCAACTTTCCATTCAAGGTAACCCCAGTGACGACCTGCGTCTGACTTTCCCTGTACGAGATGGTGTAGTATTGGAGCCTTTCAGACTGGAGCACAACCTGGCTGTCAGCAACCATGCCTTCCACCTGCGAGACTCTGTCTACAAAACACTCATGATGAGGTATAAAGAACGACACTGCAGTCACATGACGAGAGCAGAACAAAGTGAGAAACAGTGTTTGGAACAGTTTGAAGCCTGAGCTTTGGCTTACATAGATTACTTGTGCATACACTGACCACGTTTAATATCAACATCCACCATTGGACCAGGATATGACAGAAAAAAAGAAAAAATGTAATAGGTTCCTTTTGAAAATATTTGAGGGACACTGTATTTGACTGTGGTGTGATATGAAAATAAATTGCTCTCTTCCTGAGCAATTTATTTTCATGCAGAAAGAAAACAAATGAAGAATGTCTGATAACCCCACCCAGTCTTTTCCCCTGACAGCTGTTTTGTGTCTCCCTCCACAGGCCAGATTTAGAGCTGCAGTTTAAGTGTTACCACCACGAAGACAGACAAATGAACACTAACTGGCCTGCCTCTGTGCAAGTAAGAATCCATATCTGTTATATATTTTTGGACGTCAACATACACACAGGTATGTTTGTTTGGCTTTTTGTTACTTTAAACTTAAAGTCAAATCTGAACCCTTAAAGAGGGATTTGAATGGATATGAAAGGGGAAAAAGTTTGAATTAAAAAATGTCATCAAACTGATGGTCTAAAACTCAGTGGTCTATACTAGGTCTCACAGAGATGGCTGGATATGTTTTGTATTTATTGCTTTTGGTTTCCTGTGACTAATTATAAATAGTTCTTGAGATAACATTTTGAAGAGGTAACTGTCCCCACATTTCAGAACAGCAACTTTAATTACCACCTTTAGAAGAGATCTTAAGCACAATTTGCCAGAACACTCACTGGACAAGTATAAGATTGCGCAAAGAATTTTGTTGACGTTTTCTCTTCTTCATTTTCATCAGGTCAGTGTTAACGCAACTCCTCTGTCCATTGAAAGAGGTGACAACAAAACCTCCCACAAGCCCTTGTATCTAAAGCAAGTGTGTCAGCCAGGGCGCAACACTGTACAGATCACAGTGACAGCATGCTGCTGTGTAAGTCGCTCGATGTGACTGTTTCCTGACTTAGTCACAGAAATGCAGAAAATATATTACAGTACGTTACGTTGAACTAATGAATGAACCTCATTTTGTACTCCTGTTTGCCCCTTGTGTCTCTTTGTCCCCAGTCCCACCTGTTTGTGCTACAGTTGGTGCACCGACCGTCTGTCAGGTCTGTTCTGCAGGGTCTGATGAAGAAGAGACTGCTGCCAGCCGAGCACTGCATTACAAAGAGTGAGTTATCAACCTCATCAGTTACAGCAGGGCCCTCTGGTTTCCACTTAACACTTTGCCATGCTGTGCGGCCATTCAGTGATTTAGAAAGCCCTGTACAACTTGGTATAGTGTGTATGTGGCACCAGCTGCATATAAAAGATGACCATAGCTGCTGTGAGGTCGCATATTGATTAGCAAGGTTCTGTTACTAAGCCTCAATTTGAACAGGTTTACCATAGCCATCTTGGTTTTTTAGAAGTATGCAGGATAGGCAAGGAAATAGATTTGAAAAACCGAGAGACAATAAACATTTATAGTCTAGAGACATGATAATGATAATCACTGGACACTATAGAGGATGATAGTTTATAAACTGAATTCCTTATTGTATTCAGTATTGGTGAAAAGTAGCAATTGGCAAATGGACTGGTACTTGTATAGCACTACTGAGCACTCAAAGCACTTTGTACAACATGTCTCATTCAACCATTCATACAAGCACTGTTTTCTGTGTAAGTGCTTTCTATCTAACATTCATACTCTGATGGATGCATCAGATAGCAACTTGGGGTTAGCAGCTTGCCCAAGGATATTTGGCATGCAGACTAGCATAGTCAGGCATCGAACCACAAAGCATTCGATTAGTAAATGACCCATTCTACCTTCTGAGCTACAGAGAATACAGAATGAAGGAGGTGACTTTATAGACTTCCTATTGTGGAAAATAAAATTGACTGTTGAACGCAAACTGATTTGGGGATTTATTGAAAGAATCTTTGCAAGAGGATCAATACAGTACGAACAGTCTTCGCACCAGCATTGATACAGAAAAAGAAGAATAACACCTCCTTATACTGATGTGTGGATACAATCTTTGTCTGTTTCGGCTGTAGAGTTTTCTCCTCAGAGCAGTTCTAGGAGCACTCGGGTAGTCATCTTTTTCTTTTTTTATGGTCATTTATTTTGCAGTAAAAAGAAACTTCAGCAGTGGCACCATTCCTGGAACCCCTGGTCTGAATGGGGAGGATGGAGTGGAGCAGACCGCTATTAAAGTTTCTCTCAAATGCCCCATCACTTTCAAACGAATCCAGCTGCCAGCCAGAGGCCATGACTGCAGGCACATACAGGTAAGGTCATGTGTGCACTTATTACTTATACCTCCAGAAAAATTCAGTGGAGTTCTTTTAACGTGGAAATTTTTGATCTTTTCTTTTTTTTATAGTGTTTCGATCTGGAGTCCTATTTGCAGCTAAACTGTGAAAGAGGGACCTGGCGATGCCCCGTTTGCAAGTAAGTGCATTAACAATGACTTATTGCCCTTTTTTCATAATCGGTAATCGGCATAGAGTTTTCACCAATTGTTTGCCCCTCTTGTTCACAGTAAAACAGCTTTGCTAGAAGGACTGGAGGTTGACCAGTATATGCTTGGGATTCTTGTCTATATCCAAAAGTAAGTGTTGTTACTGTAAATAGTTACATAACAGCTATAGAATCTCAAAATAAGTGAAATCTCTTAAATTGTAATAAATGTAAGAGAGCTGCATTAGTTTACAGAAAATGGTAGATGCAGCTGGCTGAGAACACAGTAAGGGAGGGTAAATTCAGGAAAATATCTATTTCCATACCACTGGGCGATGATACTCACCCCAAAGCATTCATGGCAGATGCTTGCTACTCCCCAAGCCTGGTTCTGCCAGAGGTTTCTTCCTGTTAAAAGAGATTTTTTCCTTCCCACTGTCACCAAGTGCTTGCTCCAAGGTGGTAGTTTGATTGTTGGTGCTTTCCCTGTATGTCTCTACAGTCTTTACAATATAAAGCACCTTGAGGCAACTTCTGTTGATATATACAAGTAAAATTAAATTGAATTTAATTGATATACTCACTCCTATACTGCCGTCATTTTTAACAAAGACAAAGTGTTCAGTAATCCTTTATTTGCCATAATCATGAAAAATGATAAACTGCCATCTTATCTAAAGAGCTTGCCAGTATCAGATTTTCAATTCACCACATTTTTGTGGTTAAAAAGAACAAGGTTCACAATAATGCTATACACACACAGGACTGTACAAAAATGTTGAGTCACCTTTTATTTCTTTATATTTTGCTTCCAAAGAGTCAAACTTTCTTCTTTTTTTTAATAGTCTTGAGCAATAATTTTCTAGTATTTCAGGAGGTCTTTTAAAGTTTTGCTTTTTCACTTACTTTTTGCCCAGTCTGTACCTGACCATTTTCAGAGGACTTATTTTTTTTGTTTGTTGAACAACTTAACTCTGACCTTTTGAATCATTCAAGCGTAAAAAAGGCACCCAACTCAAGAAATGAACTGGTCTTGTCTCTACACATAACAGAAAACTAAGCCAAGAACCAGTTTTAAATAGCATCTTTAGGCACTTTAATATCAGACCATTGCAAATGCACTTAATTGGTTCACATTTTAACTGAAATTATGAGAAATACCAAAGATAACATAGTTTGACAGACATAAAATAGTATTTTTCACCAACAATGGGATTACAAAAGTGTTATTAGCAGAAATAGCAATTATTGTCATATTCAACATGCTGTGTAGTGTGTCGTTAAAAAAAATGAGGAAACAGAACAAATGGAGGACAACAAGTGATGGGTCTAAAAAAACTACAGGAGCATTAGTTTCTATTCATCACCCCACTGTTGTTAATTGGGAATCATCAGATTGTCATAATATAAAATGCCTTAAAATGTCTGTTGTTGAGAACTGGTGCTATATGTGTAAAACTGCAATTAATGAACTATATGGACACATGATATTAGAAATTTACAGAATTTGATAAAAGCTCCACAATTTATTTATTTTTTATTTATTTTTTTGTTATTTAATGTCCTCAATTTTCATGTCTCACCCCTCCCTCCCTTCCTCAGTTCAGACTATGAGGAGATCACTATAGACCCAGTATGTGGTTGGAGGCCGGTGCCTGTTAAACCTGACCTTAACATAAAAGAGGAGCCTGATGGACCAGTCCTCAAACGCTGTCGCACAGTTAGTCCAAGTCACATGGTCTTACCAAACGTGATGGAAATGATTGCTGCTCTGGGCCCAGCATCATCCCCCTACCAAAGTCTGAATGCAGGAGGCCGGAACACCCCAGAGTACAGTCGGCCAGGTATGAAAGAGGATTTTTATTATTTATTTATTTTTTTGTTAGAATTTGAAGAGGGGTAGTTATAATTAACATACATAAAATATAGTGAGGTTTGTTTGTTACAGTTTTTTAAGTCTGATTCCATTGTATTCATATATGTAACCTCTAAGATCATTAAAAATTATGAAATGTAAAAAATTATTAATATACATTTATATACAAATAAACATTTTTAATATAATGTAATATCCTGAACTGTCCATTAAAGTGACCAGTCACATTAGGACCCCTCTTCCATTGGGCTCCAGAAAGTCAAAAGTCAGCTGATTTGAGCAAGCAGGATTTAGCTATGAGCGCAAAAGCTACCCACAAGAGTGTGAAACTGCACCCATACACACAAAGCAGACTCACTTGTGCAAAAGCTTCTTTGTGCGTGTGGCTGCTGAGTTCTATTCACGCAGGATGTTGAATTCGCACACGAGGAATTTAATTGCACGAGTGGCAATGAACACCTGCACCATGAAATTAAATGACTTTCTCAGATTACTAGGAGGCTGAGGAGTAGCACTGGCAGCTGCCTGCATCTTTGATCTTAGTTTCACGTTTTCCTCATTAGATTTGTGTTATGCTTTTTGGACGTTTTTCCAGCCTTAATAAATGGCTCGTTTTCTGCCTACCTATGGTAAAATGGTAAATGGTCTGTATTTGTATAGCGCTTTACTTAGTCCCTATGGACCCCAAAGCACTTTACACTACATTCAGTCATTCACCTATTCACACACTGGTGATGGCAACCTACATTGTAGCCACAGCTGCCCTGGGGTGCACTGACAGAGGCGAGGCTGCCGGACACTGGCGCCACCGGGCCCTCTGACCACCACTAGTAGGCAACGGCTGAAGTGTCTTGGCCAAGGACACAACGACCGAGACTGTCGGAGCCGGGGCTCGAACCGGCAACCTTCCGATTACAAGACGAACTGCCAACTCTTGAGCCACGATCGATGGTGTCGGCATTCTTGGTCCTCACTCATTACTCTCCACATAATCTGCAATGATTTTAAAGGAGCGATTGTTGCAATCTATCAATCTCGGAAGGGTTAAAAGGCCATTTCCAGACAATTTGAAGCTTTCTCGATTCTCAGTGAAAGCTCTTTTCCCCAGTAGAAAACAGACAGTTTTCCATCTTTCCAGGAGTGGTCGTTCCAACAAATTTCCCCCAAAAGTCAAGATCATGCAACGCTTAGAGAAATGGGAACATACCCAAGAGCTACATCTCAGATGCTACAGACCAGAGTTAGCATGTAAAATTTTATGACAATCCGATTAGAAAAACACTGAACAATTACAGAAAGCCTCTTCTCACTAAAAAGAGCATGGCAGCACAACTTGGCTTTCCAAATTTGCATTTTAACAAACCATGAGATTTCTGAAACTGTGTCCTGTGGGCAACAAAGACCAAAGTTGAGACCTTAAAAAAAACTGTGCATAAACAAATGCCCACAAACTTCAATAAACTGATGCAACATTGTTAGAAAATGTGGACTGATCCCTGGTTACTCCCATCTACATGTCAAACTATACTTGGGTAAGATCCTGAACCCGTGTTGCCCAGATACATGTTAAAAAAAGTGCTTTGAGTGCTCAGTACAAAAGCCCTACATACTGTAAGTACCCGTCCAGTTACCATTTACTTTCCTTTTTACCATGACTGTAACTATGTATTAAAAATGAAAATAAAAATAAAAATTGTAAAATGATAAATAACAATAAATGATATGCTCCCTCAGTCAAATAAGGTCTGTTTAGTACTCCATTAAGTCAAATGAGTTAAGGTAGCAGCTTATGTGTCTTCATTTATTTTTACTGATGTAAAAACACAAAATTACTTGATGTGAAACGCTTTCCCAAATTCAGAGAGATTCACTTTATCACACCAGACCATTAGCATACCAAAAATCCCTTACCCTGTGGTGTAAGGGATTATTATAGGGATTACACTGCTAAAGAGCTGTATACCAAAAAAGCTGGATTAAATAGCCATTTCATGTCAAGAATTTTTTGGTTGAGATTTTAAATAGGTCTTAAGAAAAACATTTTGATTTATAAAATGGTTCAAGAGCTCTGATCTGATGTGGAACCACTGATTCTAATCAGATGGATTTAAAAGCCTGACAAATGTATGGCTGGATCTACTTTTTCTGTGCGACTTTCTTTGTTAATTTATGTTTTTTCATTAATTGATACCATTTTAAAGAGGACTGTTCAGAAAATGAATTTTAAATGGTTTCTGTGCTATTCCCACTTGTAACTCATGATATATATTGTGCACTGCATCTTTGCACAAACTATATATAAGCATAGAAGATAGATGTGAGGTAACCTAAGTAATATTACAAGCACTGCAATAAAGATATGCTCTTTGACTCTTCAGCAGGAAGTTTTCTCTCTCCACTGTTGCCTTGGGTACTATTATGCAACAGTAAAAAAAAGTCTTTACTGGCTCAATGGCTCAACTTGCTCAATGGAAATAATGTTTGCCATTATTTATGTTGTAGGGAATCAGGGATTCTCCAACCAGCCAGGATTTACAGATTTCCCCAACACTCCTGGGACCCCAATACTGGGAGAGTATGCACCTTCTGGACCACCGCCTCCGCTCCCTTATCAGTCTGAGCAGGTTGGATGTCTTTAATACCCACTTATTATATAAGAAAATAAACGGACAGGAAAAAAAGGGACCCTATGGCCACATCAATGAGGATTAGTCTCAGTTTCCTCAGGTCTTTTCCTTTGATGGCTAAGTAGACTTCAGTGATAAACCAGAATAAATGCACCACAGTCAAAGGCTTCTCATATACTGTACTGTTGTTTATGTAACCCTAATTGATGCAGTACATTACTTGAAGAAATGTAAGGCTACTTGATTACCATAAACACACATAGTAGTTTATCTTAGGGCTAGCTACTAGAAGCTACTGGAAGTCTGACTTCTTGTTTCAGATTATTTTGTCTGTTGTGTTTTCTCCACCTAAAACCTCTATCTCAGAGAGATTCCTGCTCTTAAATCAATTGCACTTCTCAGATACTGTGAGCAAAACCTTGGGTTGGAGTAGCTGTAGCTCAGGAGATAAAGCAGGTCATCTACTAATTGTAATGTTAATGGTTCACTCCTTGGCTGCTCCAGCATTCCAAAGTATCCTGCGGTCCGATGCGTTCATCTTACAGACCGTTCCAGTGTTTATCTGTCTTGCACACTCGACCAAACAACAAATACAAAATTAAACAAAAAGTAAGTTAAAAAAAAAAAATTTTAAAATCTTCAACGTAATGTTAAGTCTTTTGTGTGATTTGGCGCATCTCAAATAAATAAACAACTAATCCAAAAAGTAGCTATATTAATAATGAAACAAACAAGAAAAGAAGGTTAAATATTCCCTCCAAACAAAACTTATAAATTCTAAATGTGCAAATCAGTCCGTGCACAGGCTCCGCCTGTCAAAAAGTCACCTGCGCAAATATATCGCCTGTCGTCATTTATTGGACTGACGATTGTCGGTTGGAAAAATTTTAGATGTCGCCAAATCTTAATGTCCATGGGAGGAGACCTTTATCAACAGGAAAAGCTATATAAGATATAAAAATACAGTTAGAAGTCCAAACTTGATACCCTCCTTTAGATTTTCTGAAGCCGTTCAGTGGGGTGGATTTGAGTCTTTGTCGGGCCAGTTCTGGCCCTGGGCCTTATGTTTGACACTCCTGATTTAGATTATGAACTGAGTAAACAGCTAACCTAACCAATGAGTGCTATAAAGATCCATCTCATACCCTCGCTCTGTCTGTTGAGATCAGTTAATTGTTCTAGCAGTTTTTGTACTTATTGATTTATATGATGTCACTGAGTGGATATTGTGCACTGTTTTTTCTCACCCACACAGTCTGGCGGTGAGCACAGAAGCCCCACCCACTTGTTTTTCAAAGCTTCTGTTATCAAAGGGCAGCCCATTGGAAATAATGCGGGCTTAAAGGGAGCATGGCCTTAATGGGCTAAAATGGCTTTTTTCACATAGAGCATGAACTGAGGTCTGCACCAACGC
>VUQG01023914.1:29247-39580 GCA_015106755.1 Etia nguti | reverse complement strand
TTGACTTAAATTTTTATTTTTTTTTTTTTTTTTTTTTAAACGAATAATAAAGAAATCAGAAAAACGTATAGACATATTGTAGCAAAACGTTTCCCATACAGAAACAACTACCTTTCCAAAAAGGAACAGAAATATGAACACGATCCACAGAAAGCTTGGGGTAAACAAGAAGTTTGGTTCTTTATGGTTTTAATAAAGTGGGTTCTCCAACTTTTTAGCCACTTTAATCTTTGTCTGATACTGTCTTGGCTTCATTTGCCCATCTTATATACCAAATTTCTTACAGTTATAACAATATCCCAAGATATTGAAGTTCCACAGACAGAGGTGGAAAATGTATTGAGGTACTTTAAATACCAGTAGAACAATATAAAAATACTCAGCTGCAATAAACTTCTTTTGAACTCTAATTTGAGAATAACTAAAGTATGTAAAGAAAAATGTGGTTAAAGGAAAACTACTGCGGTACTCTACCCTTTCTCCCACACAGTGAAAGACTAATCCAAAAAAACTCCTCAAAAACTAAATAACTGCAAAATTCAGTAGAAAACCTACGCTGAAATGGATCAAGGACACATAAATTAATTAAATATAGTATGTTAATTCTGCTATATTTACATTTTTTTTGGTCCCATTTGGTTTCTTGGGGGTTTCAGTAGGGTATCAGTAATAAATGGTTAAAAAGTGCTGTTTGTACTCTGCACTTTTAGTGGCCTGATTTAACATAAGTAAAATCATGTCTTAATAATGCCTTGATCAATATTGATGTTGTGACGAACAAGATGATGGCAGTGAAAGTTTTCACTGCCATCAGTGTCACATCAACTTTGTTGTCATATTTGGGGTCAATTTTCATAAATGTGTGCAATTAAAGGTCTTGATTTTAATTTTATTTCAATTCCCTCTTCACTCTTAAAAAAAAAATATGACTGCACGTGTGATAAAAGGGGTGACAAAGTACCATTAAACACAACAAAAACAGCTGCATCTGCCAACTCAAACTTTGATTGGTATCAGCAACAAAGCAAAAAGAATTTACTTGTTTTGGCTATTCAGGATGGTAACCTTACTTATTTAATAAGCTTTATATAAATAAATGTGTATATAAAGATTTGATTACAGTTTTATTAAGATTTCTGTATCTCAAACTTTCAGTGTTTATTTTAATTTAAAAACATTTTAAGTTTCTGTTTTTTTTCCTTAATTATCTGTCATTAAGCTTCTTCCTGAGCTGACCAACCCAGATGAGCTGCTGTCCTATCTGGGCCCTCCCGACCTTCCCAACAACAGCAGTGATGATCTGCTTTCTCTGTTCGAGAACAACTGAGTCAAACTTCCAGTCCAGCCTCTTTCTCTATTTGCTGTAGCTCGGCTCAGTTTTCACCAACTTCTTTGTGTGTGTTAAGGTGTTTTTTGTGTATCAGTTGCTCTGAAGTGTCCTGCTGCTGAAATTCTTTGAGTACAGTGTTAAGGTGTATGTAGGAACACTCTCCAAATGTGAACACTATTATGAGTATGAAGAATGCAACAGTACACAGGCATTGACTCTACCGACCAGCATTTGAAACTATAGCACAAATCACTGGCTGGAGTATTTTGTATTTAATGATTAAATTGTTTTTTGTTTGGTTTTTTTATTGGTGGAAGATACCTGTACATTCATAAAGGAGTTCCCAAAATTTGACTGGGGATTTTCATACATTAACATACACGTCTGCACATTGTGAGTGCTGCAAATTGACTGCAGATCGCTGTATCATCTGAGGTTTTACTGCAAATTGTCCACATGTTAAGTATGATAATGGAAACAAGTCTCATGCAAGAATATTTTTGTATTCTTGCCTTGAAATTAAGTTTTTCTGTAAGGTTATTACTGGCTTATTTTTAATGCCAACTCAGCTTAAAGAACACATATATTTATTTATATATATACAGTTAATTTGAATTTCCCTTCCATTACATAGCACCTTTGGTTAAAGCACCCCTATTATGGTTTTGGGATTTTTTTTGTTCTGTAGCTTTTTGTGTGTGTGTTAAGTTTACACAGTTCTAAAAGTAAATGTTCAAGCTAAACAGGGTCACTCCCCCATAGACATACACTGCTCCTAAACAGTATAATGATTATCTATGGACTTGTTTGGCTCTAGTTAACAATATCCCACTAATTACCAACAGCCAGCATCAGACTCCAACGCAAACGTCACGGCTCAAATACTGATATGGCTTCAGATAGCATATTGCCAGTAACGAGCAATTTGTTTGCATTAGCAGGTAATATTAACCAAAAGAAAGACAATTTTATGCTACAAAATATCTGACCAATTGCCAGGGTAATATGATGGTTGAGCAGGTTCAGCATTGCATTTCATTTTTAAGGGGAAGGTCAAATCCAACCATGAGCTCGCTTCGGAGTTGAAAAAGTTGAAAGCATCTGTTTTTCTAAGATTTTTGTTAGTAATACAATGGAAAATGTTTAGCACTGGTTATTTACATAAACACGTTGCCCAAGAATGACCAATTAAATCAAACTGGGGATTGGGATAAGTGTGTTTTCGATAGACGGTTGGAGCCCCGTTTGAAGGTTTGAGTTTGGCGTTTTCAGCGTTTGGTTAAAAAACATTTTACTGTGACAAGGAGGGGCAAGTCTGACTGCGAAACCAGTTGTGTACTGGCTAATGACTTTTCAATCACAAGTCATATAAACTTTCATTTTCAAACATAGTGTGACTAAGATTTACAAAACAGTGTTTTGTAAGTCTTAATGACTAAACTCACAAATAAGTTAAGGAGGTTAAATCACATATAGGATGTGAAGAGGTCCTGCAGCAGTGTCCCTTTTATTCATATGAAAATTTTACATGGGACCGTCATTGAAAGAGCTGTAGCAAGTTGCATTTGTGAGTTCTTTCACTAAACCTTGTTTTTCTGAGTCTTGCAAGTATCATTTGTATTATGGAATATTGGGTAGGTAAGTTTCTGAGAAAAGTCATATATATATATATATATATATATATACACACACTCACACACGAATAGCTCTGATATTCTCATATTATACATCATAAATTTGTAAGTGATATCTGTTGGAAGTTTATGTTAATCCAAACAAGCAATGCGTGATCAATTTATAAGAACAGCCAGATATTCTGAGATTATAATGGGGGAAGCCATGAGTGGTGTTAATGGTGAGGTGAGGTTGATCTAACCTTATAACGTTGTGGTCAATTTCTGAGAAAATTCAAATTTACAAGATTGCAAAGGAATGTGGTATGATTCAAACACAGTAAACTTGGGGTCAGTTCAAGTATTTATAGTTAGTTTCAAGCAGCAGTGGTTTGATGAGTTTGAGCCAACCTTGGGAAACTGAAGATGATTACATTAGACATTTTTGGTAACTGATAATATTATTAATTAAATAACTAAATATTAATCTTACATAATTTTGTTTGTTTACATTTATTCAGGTAAAGACATTATGATTTTGTGCAATTTTATTTAGAAATTATAAGTAACTATATTTATTCATACAAGTATTTCTTGCTTGAGACCCACTAATTGTTAGCATGATGCATTTCTTAGTCATGGTCATCTTCTGGGAATTGATGATAATGCAAAATAAAGAAAATTGACAAACATTTTCTTAAATACACAATGATTACAATGTAAAATGAGAGTGGTTAAGGTGTAGAGCTAAAAGACACGTGTCGTCATAGAGTAAACGAGAAAAAGCCAAAAGTATGAAGGCATTGCCTGTAGGCCTTTTTCACAACATAAAGCTGGGAGAGCACTGACATTCATTGTCTCTCTGACATCCTTCAGCACTGTGAAATGTACAAAGCCTCACTTCCCCTCTGTTGGTTTACCCTCTTTTGAGGGCTTTCAAAATACTTTATATGAGCTGTGTGTCATGGCATTTTCTGCCATTTGAAAGTTATTAGTATGTTTTTATATTGTTTTACATTTATAACCCATCATGGCACGGGTTTACGTATTGTATAATCAACTGTTTTCATTAGAGAACGTGTGTGTGTATCAGACAAATTGTTAAACATGATCATTTTAATGTTATTAGTTGGATAAAGGATCATTGTTGGCACTGTATACTGTATGTTTAAAAGTGTTAAAGCAATTGTAAAAATCAAGGTCATACATAAAAGATGCATGTGTGACAAAAAAATGGACAGTCAGCAGTCATCAAGATAAAGTTGAAATTATTCTTAATGTGATTTTTTTAAAGTTGACATTTTTTTTGTATGAACTATTTACTCGTTGTGGTCCAACATTGTGTTGACAAAGCAACAGAAATTCTTTTCCAGTTTGAGCTACGCAAAGTTATATTTGAAAAGTATGAACAAGCAAATTTACTACAAAAAAACACTAAACAAAAAACAAAATAAAAGATTTTTAAAAATGTTCTGCCTATTTTGTAACACATTGTAATTGCCATTATTTTCTATTTATTTTTTAATTATAATTATCATTGTATTCACAGTTGCTTTGTCCCCTACCTGAAACTGAATCAGAATTAAACATTGCTATTTGACCAATGGTGTTTTTTCTATTTAACTTTAAAGTTTATTTTAGTTTTAGCTTTTTGAATGTATTCATGGTATGTAAAGCTTTTTCCATCAGAATGTCAACTGCTGTTTGGGTTAGTCATCTTTATTAATTTTGTCTTCACTAAGAGTTAACTATTAGTCTGCTTTTAGCTAAATATTTCAACTCTGTGTTATAAATGGATAAAACTAATAGCTTAAATAATTTGTCTCTTTCTACATACTTTTCTCTTACTAGCATGCTGTCCCAAGTTAATCTTTGAATTATCTGTTTTTTCAGTCTAATAATGGCCGCCTTGACATTTCTGTGGACCTCATATTGAGAGTTCTATTGAGCAGCTACCAAATGGAAATCCAACATTTGGAATCACCTTCAAATCTTTAATCTACCTAATTTGTCATAGACCTCTCCTGACCATGAAACTGCTTGTTAGTCAACTGTACAATTAATGCTGAACCTCTGAAAATGGGGAACTACGTATAAAAATTCCTAAATTGTCTGTTCAGACAGTTCATCATGCCATCCAAAAATGCTGGCTTAAGCACTGTTATGCAAGAAAGAAGCCATATGTTAAAATGATCCAGTAGTGTCACCATCGTGTGTGCGCCAAATCTCATTCAAAATGAACCGAGGCAGAGTGGAAAACTGTTTTGGGCTCAGATGAATTGTCATCTGACCCCACATGTAATTAATGTAATTGTCAAAAAACATGAAAGTCACATCCTCCAACCTAAAGAGAAGGATCGTCCAGCCTTTTGAGCCTTCACACACTTCAAAAGCCTGTATCTTTCTGTCTAGCCTCTAGCCTACTCCTCATTGATCATAGTTGCGTATAAAGTAAAGTTAGCTATTTCATCATTTTGAGCTCTTTTCAGTTTAATTCCATTTTATCAATATAGTGCCAAGCCAAGTGCATCTTCTGGAAGAGTGTCTGTCTCCCAAATCAAAACCGGGAGCAGGTTCCACAAAAGAGGGACCTGAAAACTGAAGGCTTTGCCTCTCATTCTGTTTTTAAATACCAGTTAGTACTCTCTCTGTAGCATTTTGAATTAACTGAAGGCTTTTCATGGAGCTTTAAGAACAATCGGATACTAATAAATTACAGTAGTCCTACCTAAAAGTTAATGAATGTATGAAATAGTTTTAGAGCAGCACTCTAAGACACGAGGATGTATCCTGGTCGAAAACTACTCCAAGTTTCCTCACAGCATTACTGGAAGCCAAGGTAAACCCATCCACACTAAGTAACTGGTTAGACACCATGTTTCTACGATTTTTATTCCCAAGTACAATAACTTCAATTTTATCTAAATTAGCAGGAAATTAGAAATTATCCAGGCCTTTTTTTTATTTAAGATATTCTTGTAGTTTAACTAATTGATGTGTGATTTCTTGGATAGGTAAAGCTGGGTATCATCTGCATACCAGTGAAAATGTATGCTAAGCCTTTTAATAATTTTGCCTAAGGGAATCATGTATAATGCAAATAGAATTGGTCCATGTGAAACTCCATATTTAACCTTAGTGGGTAAAGAAGACTCCCCATTTACACAAACAAATTGGAGTCTATTAGATAGATATGATTCAAACCACTGAAGTGCAGTATTGTCAATGCCTACAGCATATTCTAGCTAATAATTAATGGTAGGACTTTGAGTAGTCTTGTAGGAATGGGGTCTGACAGACACATTGTTTGTTTGGAGAAAATACGTGTTGAAGTTAACTCAGAAAGATCAACTGGAGAGAAAGAGTCTAAATATATATCAATAATTTTGAAAGTTACATAATTATAAATCTTTAGGGTGGTTCTGAATATTTTTTCTCTAATAATTAACATTTACAATTTTAAATTCTTAAATATAATAATTTCACTTTCATACATTAGTGAGTTATTGTTTAGAGTTGAGTAGTTATTTTAAACAAAAGGAAGTCCCGCCATTGCCATCTTGAAACATCTGTGGGCACATGCTTTAATATAATTGTCCAAATATTTACATTTAATTTAAATCAAGACAAAAAAGCTGCGTGAATCATCAGTAAAATCTAGCAACAACGTCTTAAAACGTTTTGTGACTTTGCCCCAAAACAAAGTTTTGAAAAAATGAAAAAATTATTTTTACCCCCTTCTTGAAACTTACTTCTACAACCACTTTTTTATGCTAGTCAGGATTCCTGGGATTCACATGCATTAGAGGAAGTATGTTAGTAAAATGATCACACAAAATGTGGATTTTCTTTGTTTGGTTGGTCGAGTTCATTTTTAGTTGATCTTTCAGTATAAATAAAGGGAATAATTAAGGTCAGGCACCTTACTATTTTGCTCACTGCCCCGCCCTTGAGGGTTGCCGTGGAAATGTCACACGTAACCTCGATCATCTTAAATCCAATTGGTCTGTATTGGAGTCTTTGAAAGGGAACGGCTGTGATTGGCTGTGGACCATTTACAACGCTGCCGCAAGACCCATACAAAAACAGACCCAACTGTAGCCGTCAGGATCAGTACATTATTATTTATCACGACCGAATCGCGAGTGCATTTGTGAACATGGGAAACCCCAGAGTTTTCTTTGACATCACAATTGATGGCGCTAACGCCGGCAGAATTGTAATGGAGGTAAGAGATTTCCAATCCTATTATCATTTATTTGTCACTCCGTGTTCCAGAGCCACAGCTTCGTCATCTTCTAAGGAGTAGTCTCCATTTCATTCCCAATAGTTTGACCTCGCCGCTCCCCCCCCCCTTTTTTTTTTATACTTTAGTTAAAGCAAATGCATATAGGTGTCAGTGTTATCGTCAGGTGACAATATAAACTGAGGACAGCCTAGTGCTACTGTGGTTAGCACTGTGGTTTCCAATCCAGCCTTTCTGTGTGCAGTTTATGGCTTCTTCCAGTGTCTCCGTGGGTTCTCTCCGGGTACTCCAGTGTTCCGGGTTAACTGTTTTTTGTTTTTTGTTTTTTACATGAACTAGTTATATTTGTATGTTCCAGATGTTGCATTCGCATTTTCGTCAGTTCCTATAGTGCTTGCAGAAAAACGGGGTGGCTGTCTCTAGTATAGGGTTGGGTGTCGATAAATATGCTGCTTAAAAATATATCAAAGGTTAAGCAAATAAATAAAAGCAAATACCCTTTAGCAGATCTCAAACTTGCATGTTTTTATGACATCAATAAATTCACACCCTTAAAACAGAATCCCCTGTTTCCTTTCCACTAATTGAAATCTCTGTGTTCTGTAGCTCCGTGCTGATGTGGTCCCGAAGACTGCAGGTAGGTGAGCTAGAAAAGCATTTTCGGGGTTATTTAAAGATGTGACTGTGCGTCCTCAGCTTCCTCACACCCAACAATCAATGTATGTTTCACTGCTAGAAAGTTTTTGTCCCCATTCAACCTCAGCAGGATATATTCTAAATATGTGTCAGGGCTATGGGTGATTGAGATTGTGAAAATTGACTTTAGTTGCCTATATTTTTAAGTAAGCAACAATATACTAATTTTACAGAAAACTTCCGTGCTTTGTGCACTGGAGAGAGAGGTTTTGGCTACAAAGGCTCCACATTTCACCGTGTGATCCCTAAATTCATGTGCCAGGTACAGTTGAGGCTTGGAAATATGTAGTGTGTCCTCACGTTCACCATTCTGATGCATGTATGTATGTTTACCATATATGCTTCCTTTTTTCTCTTCAGGGTGGAGACTTTACCAACCACAATGGAACAGGAGGCAAGTCCATCTATGGAGAGAAATTTCCTGATGAGAACTTCCAGTTGAAGCACACAGGCATGGGGACACTGTCCATGGCTAATGCAGGGCCCAACAGCAATGGTTCCCAGTTCTTTATCTGCACAGCCTCAACTGACTGGTAAGCTCTATTTAGTAATGCTGCTGCATTCAGGTTCTATTCAGCTTATTTCAGGTGTCTTTCATGCATACTAATACTTTCTTCTGCTCTCCAGGCTGAATGGGAAGCATGTGGTTTTTGGTAACGTTGTGGAGGGTATTGATGTTGTCAAGGCAATGGAGAAGCAAGGCACAAAGAGTGGCACAACTAAAGCCAAGGTTGTCATTGCTGACTGTGGCGAACTAAAATAGTGTAACTCTGTTTCAACTCATTCCCTTATCAGATATAGCCTTTATCATCCATGCCAGTCAGTGTTTATGGTTCAGCATATCAACAGTCAGAATAGTAAAAAAACACCAAGTTGACCAACTTTCTCCTTCTAAAAGGTTTGTCTGCTGTGTTGTCATTTGTCCTGTATTTTTTTTTTTTAAATTATTTATTTTGTTTTATTTTATTAATTTTTTTTACCTATAACATTATCCTTTTCAGGATCACATTTTGTTAACGAAATCTAGATAAAATGGTAGTGGTGTTGTAAATAAACTAATTGAAAGCATGTTTTTTTGTGTATGCTCTCTTTTATTTATACATATACATACATGCACTAGGGAGCATGCAAACCGTTAAGATTAAATTAAATTCTAAAGTCATTCAGCCTGCCCTGCTACTTCCGCTGAAATCACATAATACTTTGGTTTCAGAATTCTGTTTACAGGTTTTTGGATTATCTTGTTGCTTGAAATTTCCACAGCAACGTGAAAAAGTGCCCGTGTCTACTTGTTTGCAAGTCATTGTCCAGCAGGTGTATTTATAGCATGCTTTCTTTGTTGCATATACTCACTGGGATTGACAAGAACACAGAGCAGACAAGCAGGGCACATCTCTTGGAGCATCACATTCCCATCTGTTAAAACAAGAGACTGTCATTTCCAAAAGAAATACATTTAAAATGTGAACTTTACTGATCAGTATGTGAAAATACAATCCAAGGCCCCTAATTCTGAAGCTATACCATCCCTTGATCCATCCATTTCACTTCACTTCAATTTTTTTTATATTGCTCCAAATCACAGACTCTTTATATTGGAAGGTAAAGGTGCTACAATAATAGGGGACCCCAACAATCAGGTGACCCCCTATGAGCAAGTACTTGGCGACAGTGGGAAGGAAAAAATCTCTTAACAGGTCCTAGCAGAACCAGGCTCAGGGAGGGGCCTCCATCTGTCGTGATTGTTTGGGGTTGATGGTTTACATCCGTTCATCCATTTTCGTTTGCTTATCCAATTGAGGCTCACAGCGGAAATGGAGCTTGTCAGTCAGTTGCAGGGATAATGCATAGTGACAGACAACGGTGCAAACTCACATTCACACCTACGACCTATTTAGAATCACCAATTAACCAAAACAATAAGTACTCCAATATAGTAGAACCCAACTGATTTATCGATGGGCTGACATTATCAGCCGATATATCGGCAATCTGCTGCCCTGAGCCGGACCAGAGTTTTGGAGATATGGCTCCTCCCGGGCACCACCACCGCTCCCCCTAGCACCAGTGATGACACTCCACTGGATGAGGGAGGGGGATGAGTCCTAGGCCATGTATGTGGCCCATAAAGAATTGGGCACTGAGGCTGTTGCTGTCTGGGGAATCCAAGGTTCTACTAACGATTGTCCCCTCATCTCCAGACTTCTCCCATTATAGAAGGCGTGACAGTGAGACTGAGGAGATCCTTAAAGTGTTCCTACCATCGGCTGATTATATTCTTTTACCACTGTATACAGTGTGAATAGGGCAATGCTTTCGCTTCCCGAGTTGTCTTACAATTTTCCAAATTGGCTTCAGGCTGACCAAAAGTCTTGTTTTCTGGTTTCACTAAAGTCTTTCTGCACCTTTTTTTTTTTTTTTTTTTTTTTTTTTTTTTCTTCCCCTCTT
>VUQG01023914.1:0-11098 GCA_015106755.1 Etia nguti | reverse complement strand
TTTTGCTTGGGGGGGGGGGGGGGGGGGGGGGGGGTTTTTTTTTTTTTTTTTTTTAAAGCAATTCACACACGCGCGCGTTCAGAATAAAACGACTAAAATAAAAATATAAATAGATTTTGGGTTGTAATCATTACGTTTGTTATTTGAATATGACATTTTTAATAAGATATTTACCCTTAGCTTTTTGTGAATAATTCGTAGCATATTAGTTTACAATTGCGGATACAAACAAAAACATGCAGGTCATGAATTTTACGTGTTTTTTTTTTTAACGCGAATATCATGTTTGTATTTACCTGTGTTGTTTTATTCCGTGTCTCAGTTATGTAGGGCTAGGTGCTCTGCGGCCATGTTGACTAATTTATTTGTTATGGGAGGATAACTGTGTAGACGAGACAGCTGCTACTGCATTCAGTGGGCATCTTCACAGTCTTCTCAACAAGTCTTCATTGAGGTGCGTGACTCCGAGGACATAGCTCCCGTTTTAAAACGAAATTTAACGACATTTAAAATATTGTGCACTCACACAGCACAAAGAGCTTCTCCAGTTCTTCTCTGTTGCATTTTATAGTCGGTTGTGTTGAAATAAGCGACTTTCAGCTGCTCCTTTAGTCACATTGGTCACAAGGGGTCGCCACAGTCTGCATATTTGATTTGGAAGATTTTTACGCCGACTTCTTGTGACCATTGCGACTAAAGGAAGCAGTTGAAGGTAGTTTTGTTTCCCTACGCAACCCCAAAATGATTTGAGAGCATTCCTGGGATCGAACGAGGGATCTTTCAGTTTTTATGCGAATGTTGCTATTGCTAGCTGAAACGATGGCTTTAATGGTATTATTTATCGTTAATGGTCGTCTGTATTTTAGTCATTGTGGAGTTTGCTACCATCTGCTGGTCAAATGGAGTAAAGGATTAAAAATGTCAAGGTAGGAAAAAATGAATAGCGGCCCATCTGCTCTGGAACTTTCCATCACATCACTGGAGTAGTACAGTGTTGTTCTCCTTGTATAAAGAGTGATGGAAAATTCTGTATTAAAACTGACTACGTTTTTAGTTTTTCTTTAGGAAGGCCCATGTGCAGAAAATAATATCTGTTATGAATTACAAATTACAATTAATAAAATTAGTTTTAAATCTGATTAACCTGATTTATTAAATCAATTAAAAAATATAAAGAAGAAACTTTAGCCCTACTGAAAAAACTGTAACTGTAGAAAATCAAAATTTGGGCTTAGCGTCACCATATTCAACCCTGATACTCATCTCCACCTGCTTCACGCTGCCTGGACTCTCTTCTTCAGGTCTTGTGTGCTTACTGTTGTATTAGATTGTTGATCCCAGGTGTTTAAACTCCAAATGAAATCTTTAAAAAAAAAAAAGGAAAAACTTTTTTTTTTTTTAAATGGAATGGTGGGATAATCATATAGTGTTACTACACTTTTTTTAAAAAATAGGTTATGTACTTGAAATATGCTTCAGTTTCTTTTTTAAAAGCAAGAAAATTGGGTTTAATATTTTAAAAGTACACTTATTAGATATAAAGTAGAGACTGACTACGAAGTATTCTTTCTTTTATTTCGGAGGTATTTCGGAGGTAAGCGACATGACGTCATAAACTTGCGACGCACGTGTGAGCTTGGTGAGAGAAGAGCGATGGCTCTTGAGAGGCTACAATTCCATGAAATGGGCTTAGACGACCGCCTGCTAAAGGTAACAAACTTCGAGCCTGTCAGTAAATATTAAATGAGCTTTCGGGGGAATTGTGGATGTTTCGGTGGAGAATAAAAACCTCCGAGAAGTTTGAAAATCAGACAGTTACTTCGGGAGTCGGAACTGCTCGCTCGGTGGCAGAGTTTAGTTTTTATGCAAACATGGAAGTTGTGCGTAGGTGAAATTACTAGACACGGAAAAATGTTGGATTACAGAAGTAATAGAAATCATGTCAGGTGTTTTCTAGGAGAGACGCCGTTTCGCGCTTTTAGCAAAAGCTAATAACAGTTTGCGTTACTCCACATTGTTTTTGATTTTCTCCTGGTTGTAACTGCCTTCCTAGTGTCACGTTTATCATGTATGCCAAAATCCGGTTATTATGATGTTTATTTAAATTGGCGTTCAGTTAACCCATAAACCGATTTCGACGTAAACATGCATACACAGACGCCACATTGAGGGAGGGGGCTGACCCGTTCCTGCTACCAGTCAGCGCGTGCGCCATATTGGATGCGCCTTCTTTTTCTTTTCTCTTGTTTTTTTTTAGCAGTGAAACTACAAAAATACTACTAAATTATAGATCCTTGTTTAATTTTATACAATAAAATTTTACGTGCCAGTTCCAACTTTTGTTTTGCAAATGTAAGGTGCATTACAAATTAAATGTGTTTGTTATTATTATCATTATTGTTGTTGTTAATAGTGTTCACCAGTCTCTCAGCTACAGAGAACAGCTGTCTGTTCTCCCCCTGTTCTCCTCTTCAGCTCTTGGCTGCTTCTGGCTTCTCTTCCTTCTAATCTTCCGCACACACCGGTGAATTTGTCCTGGCCTATCATCAAGGGTGGACAGTGTCTGTCCTGTCACCTCTCACCTTGCAGTGTGGGTTTCTTAGTCTCTCTTGACTCTGGACACTTGCAGAAGAAAATCAACCATGTCAGTTAACAAAAATAGCAACATTCTATCAAATATCTGTTAACTTGCAAGATGAAAATACAATTTTGACTTAGAATACATATTTTATATATTTTAATCAAAAGGAAAAACCTAAGAAAGGGGAAACAGGACATAAAATTCTACAGAAATAATAATAACTTATTTAAAAGCACCTTTGAAGACACTCAAGGACACTAAACAATAGAATAAAGCACACAGTAGAACAATGATAAAACAAAGAACAAGCATGGTTACAGTGGAAAAAAGAAGCCAGTTTCTCTTTGTTTCCTTCCCCACAATTGTGTTGTTTTTTGTTTTTTTAAATTTAAATAAAATGTTTTTGTTTTTTTCTGAACATAGGCTACTGCCTTTCTTTCTTTCTGTTATGAGTTTGAGTAAATGAATTGCTGCATTTGGGTGCACTCTGAGGAGGGTGCATTTGTTCGCAGCTGGAAAAGGGCGCTGATAAAACAGCGCATTTATTTTATGCTTCTCTTAGCTTCAATCAACATTATTAGCAAACTTACTTATGGGCAAATAAATAAATCGCTCTTGTAAAAACGATCAGTGAAAGGCTCAGCCTATCGTCGATATATTCGTCCAGTCGCCCAACCTTATAAACAGTAAGTTCACAGTGAATATGCAGACTTGAACAGATAGGTTTTGAGTTGAGGTTTAAACTGGGGTAGAGATTTCCACAACCTGGGAGCCGAGCAACTGAAGGCTCTGCTTCCCATGGTGCTGAGGTGGAAAGAAGGCACAGCAAGTTGGGTAGAAGAAGATGATCAAAGTGAGTGGACAGAAGAGGTGGTGCTTAACAGGTCAGAAAGGGAAGGAGGAGCAAGGTTATGAAGGGCCTTGAAGATGAGCAGAAGAAGCTTGTATACTATTCAGAATTTCACAGGGAGCCAGTGAAGTTCCTGAAGGATAGGGGTGATGTGCTGGTAGGAGGGAGTTCTGGTAATATTACAGGCAGCAGAGTTTTGAACCAGATGAAGGGATTTTTGGGGGAGACCATGCAAGAGAGAATTACAAAAGTCAATGCGGGAGGTAACGAGACTATGAATGAGAATGGGCGCAGACTGGGTGGAAAGAGAAGGACGTAATTGGGTTTTTTTGTGTAGATGGAAATAGGCGGGTGAGATCATTGATGTGAGATTTATAGGATAGTGAGCTGTCTAGGATGACACCAAGGCTCTTAACCTGATGTGAAGTGCAAACTGTGGAGTTATCTATAGTGAGAGTGAAATGATTTGCCTTCTGTAGGTCGGCTTTAGTGCCAATAAGAAGGATTTCAGTTTTATCGTCATTGAGCTTAAGAAAATTAGAGCTGAACCAGGATTTTAATTCGGATGAGCTGTTGATCAGGTGATTTGATGAAGGACTGTTGCTAGTTTTTTCCCAGTAAAGGTTTTAATGGTGATCACACAAACACTTTCCTTTCACTCTGCCGGAGGTCAGTGACTCTATAATGGCTCAGACTCTTTGCTCTGTGTGTGTGTAAACGGACTGCAGCTCCACTTTAAACTGCTGCTGCTGTGTTGTCAGTCTTTTTGTTGAAAAATTGGGGGCTGTGTGGCCTTAATGTTGTATTCATACTGGCTCCTAAGTAGGTTTGTACTGCAGGTCTGTATGTAGTCACAAATGTGGGTGAAGCACTCGTGTTTACATGGTTTTATACACTGGCTGTTGAATGAAGCATCAAAGCAAAGAATTTTTGTTGAGGATTTTTTAGAATCAAATTATTGGAATTATTCAGTGAGTCATTGCAGCCCTAGTCTAATGTGCAAATGTCTTGTCAAATTTTTACAGCTCAACCTGGCTGATGTGTTTTTTTTGTTTTTGTTTTTGTTTTTTTAAACCAGCGGTGCTGACAAAACTGACACGATAATTAATAGAAATCTGTGTGGGGAAAAAATTTAATGATTTTCTATATTGCTAGTTAGCTTAATCTGTAACTGTATAGCTTATTCCACTTGTGGAGGACCAAAATTATCATAAAATTATAGTGCTGTCAAAAGTCTTAAAGTCTCTCAGGTTTGCTTTCAAAGAACCAAACTTATAAAAAATTTTTTAACATGTTCTTAAGCAAAGGTTCTCCAGGCATTCTGAATTTTTCACAGAGGTTTTTTTTTTTTTTGTTAGTTTATTTTTGTGGACATGCTGGCTGCTTTTTCATTCATTTTCAGTCCAACTCTGTACCTCCCTGTTTTTAGTGATTTTTGTGTTAAGCGCTTAAGTGTAGAAAAAATGGTTGTGTGATTGGGTAAATTAGACATGTTGTATAAAGCACTCTGAGTGCTCAAGTAGATGAGAAAACTACTATATAGGAATCAGTCCATTTAAATTTAGCACAGAGCAGTCAACCTAGGGAAAGCTCTGCACCAAATATTAAACTAAGATTTGTCTGACATTTGTCTGTGTCACTAGAATAATTAGTTTCACCTCTTTTTTTAAATTTTTTTATTTTTTTCTTGACTCAGGCAGTCGCAGATCTGGGATGGTCAAAGCCCACTCTGATCCAAGAAAAGGTAATCCCTTTGGCTTTAGATGGAAAGGACCTTCTGGCTCGAGCCCGGACTGGATCTGGGAAGACTGCGTCATATGGTATACCTGTCATACAGCGCATCCTGGCTTCCAAACAGGTAAGAAACAGAAATAACTGTTTTGGTTGTAGATTCAAATGCTGAGTTTACACGCTGTAGGTTGATATTACTTTCATCTTAGATGATCTCTGCACCTTAGAGAATGTGACTCTCAAGACTTTGTATTTATTTTTTTTGTTGTTTAGTGTATAAAATGTAAAATAACAGAATTGTGCTCCCATTGTTTGGGATGATGTATTCTGTTCTCCAGATAATTTGTTTTACTCCTGACTATTTATTCACTGTTTGTTGTTGCTCCTGTTAGAGTGTGCGTGAGCAAGATGTGAGGGCTCTGATTGTGGTGCCAACCAAAGAACTGGGTCACCAAGTTCAGATTATGATGAGACAGTTAACGGCGTACTGCTCCAGGGACGTCCGAGTGGCCGACATCTCTAGCAAGGTTGATCTGTCAACACAGAGGTCAGCACATTTCTTTCAGTCAGAAAGCTGAAGTGGTCTGTTCAAATAAAGTCTGTGGTGGAGACACTGGTCCACATGGTCTGAATAGTTTTTATTTATTGTTTAACTTCATGGAAAGAGTAGTCCACAGGAGAAAAAAAAAACAGTGACTTCAATATTTGCTGTCATCAGGTTACTTTTGTTCTCACTAGAACAAAAGTAACGTGGTGCACAGTTTTTACACCTATTAGTTCTGCATGTTGGAGAATGTGTCACAGTCCTACCAAGTGTGTTTTCCACACTTAGACTTTACCTGGGTGGGCTGTCCAGGTATGCATACTGAGCAAAGGTCTTGGCCCAGCTCTTATTTCTTTATATTTTGGTTCCAAAGAGCCAGACTTTCTTGTATTTTATTTTAAGTGGTTTTGAGCAATAGTTGCCCAGGCTTTATGAAGGTCTTTTAAAAGGGTTTCTTTGGACATTGGGTCCTCATGTCCATTACGATCCTTGTGCCTAATCATTCTCAGAGAAAATTTTTGTTTATTTTTTTAAATATTAGTATTTATATTTTTTATTTTCATAAATTCATCATTTTGAGCATATTTTTGTCAATTTTTAATGGTGGGGTATAAAGTTGTTTGTAGAGTTTTGAGGTGAAAAATAAATAAGGCTATAAAATGAGAAGATGTAGAACAAGTGAAACACATTATTTGGAAGTTATGTCCATAAGCAATAGGGAAGTAAATCCAGCAAAGACCTGATAGAACCTGATATAGATCTAGCTGGCCTTCAGTTTGATCCAGCTACTATTCGCCATAGCCTCATCAGAAATTGTCTCAGTGGAAGGGTGGCTGTCACATAGCCATTCTTAAGAAAGGGAAACTGGGAGGAAGGCTGTGGACAGAAAATCAGTGGCAAAAGGTCTCAGAATGATGCATCCAAATTTAAAAATGTTGGTTCTAATCAGTGCCAACATGTATGGAACACGTCAGGAGACAGGTGCAGCAGTGAGTGGCTACAGTAATCTCTAAAACATTGTAGAGCCCCCCGCCATGCTTTAGAGCTGCATTTCAGCCAGTGGTGTTGGGGATCATGTCAATACTGATGGAATTATGAATACAGTAAAGTAGAATTTGATCCATCATGGTACACTGGTACTGTAACGTGTGTATTTGATTTCATGGTACAGTCATGTATTTAGCATTTTATTTATTAATTTATTTCTTTTTTTGTAAATCTGCAATCATTTTACTAGTGAACAGTCCTCCTAGTTCTTTTGATTTTAGTTGCTCTTAACCCTTCCTGTTTTGTGCTTTGCTTGGGTTTGTTGTTCTGTTGTACGTTTAGGAAGCTCAAAAATCTCCCTGATTGTGTGATAAGAATTTAAAGACCTCAAGTGCCTACAGCTTTTCCACAGAATTGCAGTTATGTAATATTTTCACGGCCGCAAAGTGTAATTTTGGACTTCATAGATTAATAGACTGACTGTGTTGTCAAAAAAGCAGCTGTATTTTAAATGATCACTTTTATGTGTGGACAGGCCCATTTTAATGGAGAAGCCGGATGTAGTTGTGGGGACGCCATCCCGTGTGCTTGCCCATCTCAACGGACAGAACCTGGTCCTGCATTCTTCTCTTGAGATGCTGGTGGTAGACGAAGCCGACCTAATCTTCTCTTTTGGCTTTGAGTCTGACCTGAAGAACTTGTTGTGGTGAGAGTGTACAGATTTTCACCAGAAGGAACTCGCTTCATGCAAGCGTCTCCTGCTGCTGTCTGTTTTAAAATTTGCATTAGAAAGGTGGTGGGTGTGTTTGTTTTGTTTGTTTGTTTTTAACATCCAGGATTTAAATGAGAGATTCCCAGCCTTTTTAGGTGAAAGTTGCATGAAACCTATGTGTAATAGTGTTATAGGTTATAGCCTTCTTATGAATATGACACAAGCTAATAATTCTTTCAACTCATCCATTTTCCAAACTAACGTGACTTTCTTCTGTTCTTGTTCTGAAAAATGTCAAACTTGGTAAAAAAGAAATGAAGCAAAAATTCCATGTCTGTTTTAGATTGGAGCATCAGTCTTTTTCAAAGACCACCAAACATACTTTCCTCCCTGCAGCCTTCATCACAAGTTGACTGTGTTTACATTTAGTTTGGCTTCAGTTGGGTTAAGGTTAGTTATTGTAGCCTTAATGTCAAATTTAACAGTTTTTTTTTTTTCTTTCTTTCTTTTCTTTTTTTTTTTTTAAACAGCCATTTACCAAATATCTACCAGTCTTTCCTGATGTCTGCTACTTTTAATGAGGATGTCCAGACCCTAAAGGAGCTGTTGCTGCACAACCCGGTAATGTCTCTTTAACACTCACTTGATCAAATGTTTACTGTATTCTACACAATTGAATGTTTAGGCACATTATTAATAACATTTGAGTTATTGTTGCATTCCCGTCAGGTCAAATCAGCCCTGCCTTTCTCATTCAGCCTCAGTATCAACATAGGATTTTCTCCCAGAGACTGACACTTACTGAATGTATTTATTCAGTATTTATTATTATAATATTTTTGTCCTCCCTTAACCCCCAACCAGTCACGGCAGATGGCCACTATATAAATTGAATAGAACACAGTATTTGCACTTGGGTTGGGAACAAAGCCACTGTAGCGAGACCCTTTTGAAAGAGGTGGTCTCGGTCTTGTTTCTAACAAATTTATGGTGTGAACGTGATTCGACCCAACTACCTGTACATTGCAAGTTTAAGATACACACCTTTCCACCTGAGATGTGGCAGGGTATCATAGAAGCGAAGGTCAGTACAAGTTAGCAACTAGCCAACTGATTCGGACCAGAGTAAATGAACTATAGCTGTGAAAACGCCCTAAGCCTGCTGTGTTTCTAATTAATACTGTACAGATTGAGACCAAGAGTTAATTTCACACAGTGTGACATGATCATTGTTTTATTATCATTATTCTCTTCTTCAGTGCGCAGTTAAAGACTTGCACAAATTAAATGAGTACAAAAAAAAAGGTATTCTCTTGCGAAAACCTTAGTGAAGAATAACAGTGAAGTTTAAGCTGCAGTCAGAGGTGATATGTGTTGATGTTTCTGGTTTTGTCTTGACCCACACATCCGTTGTGGATATGGTGTTTTGTTAGGTGATACTGAAGCTTCAAGGATCCCAGCTCCCAGACAGCAGCCAGCTGCAGCAGTACAGCATCAAATGTGAGGAGGAGGACAAGTTTCTACTTGTGTACACATTGCTCAAGCTGTGCCTGGTTAAGGGGAAGACGCTATTGTTTGTGGGAACTGTGGACAGATGCTATAGACTCAAACTGTTTCTCGAACAGTTTGGCATTCCTGCGTGCGTCCTCAATTCTGAGCTGCCGGTCCAGTCCAGGTGAGAGGAGAATTCACAGGACAGTGTTATATCCATTTTCATGTTTTTTTGACTTGGTTTTGTGTGGAAATATAAAGGTTTACAGTCACCTTATTCAGAGTACAATATTGAGCTATATACAGTGTTATTGTTGAGTTTTCTCCGGATGTTGGACTGATGAACATGAACATTAGTGTTGAAAAGGCCAGAGTTCCTTTGTGACCATCTAGACTGTTGCAGTAAACTTTATTGGTCAACGACTCCTCTGAAGAGGGACAGTGAATTTCACTGATTTCTAGGCAATGTGACAGTGCAGAGATGATTCTGTAATATTTCTTTAAATGATTAACATTAGAACCTTTATCAGACATGCGCTTGGAAGATCAGACTTTAGAGGCCAAGATTGTGTAAAAAAAAATTGTTTTTTTAAAAATGGGGATCTATAAGCATGCGAGTATCTGTGAGCACAGTAGAAGGAGTCTTGTAAATATTGCACTTTGCGGCCAATAGCTGCTCGCCTCACTGATGAGAGGAAGAGTGAGTCTCTCATTATGTGCTAGAACTCCAGCTCCACTAGCTTAGACTGCAGCTGATGGTCTTTGTTCTGCACCGTAGCCTTGGGGAACTCCATGTAGCAGCACAAATCCAGTTTTGAACTTGCCACAGGTTAGAGTGCCCTGCATCTTTTGAAGAAAAGCTACTACTGCAGTCTAAGATGGTGAAATTGAAGTAAATTTACCTGTGGGTTAGGGTTAGAACCTCTGTTGATAAATAGCTGGATGACTTAAAGAACAAAAACTAATCAATAATCAGTCTAGCCAGCAAAGTAACAACAAAGGATCAAATTTCAAGGTAGTATTAGAGAGGCCAGTGTAGTGTTAGACAGAACAGTCTATCCACAATTATAAGTATCATCGTTTTGAACTATTAATACTTCTGTTTTAAGATTTTTGTTTATTTTTTTGTTTTTTTAAGTGTCTTGTTAATTTGTTAACATGACACCCACGGTAGTAAAAGTAGGCTGTAGCAGGCAGTCATCCAGTATGTATGGTGCATTATTGATTCCTTTCTCTTCTCTGTGTTTGTGTTTTGTATCACTCCGTTGCAGGTGTCACATCATTGCCCAGTTTAATCAGGGGTTTTATGACTACATCATCGCCACAGATGAGCAGAGTCTGGCTGATACAACCGCTGCACCACAGACGACTGCAGGGAAAGAGAAGAAAAAGACCCAAAAGAAAGGAGGAAAGTAAGTCAGACTATTGATTAACACTCTAATAAAAAATATTAGAGAGATTATATTCTGAAGCAGCACAAGATGGGGAAAAAATGCCATGAAGGGGAAAACTAATGTTAGTAGAATACATTTTAAGTGATGTTTCAGTATAGGGCTGCCACGATTCGTCGACTAGTCACGATTATGTCGACTATTAAAATCGTCGACGATTAATTTAATAGTCGACGCGTCGTTGGAAGCTTAAGATCTTGAAAGACGCAGGAATAAGTAGTAGGATTTAAGAGTGTAGTAACGGACTGAAACAGAAGATGGCAGCAATGCATCTGCAAGGATGCCATCTGCCGTTAAACGCCGAAGAAGAAGAAGCAGTCTCCGGTTTCCGGTATCGTAGCTGTGTCCAAATTCAGGGGCCGCATTTGTAGGCCGATTACATTACAGCGACGCGACAGAGGCTGTCCAAACTCGAAGACTCCTCCAAATGCGGCCGACAAATGCGTCCTTAATCTACCCAGATTTGAAGAAGGGGTCGGGTGTATCCTTCGTGACACAACCTATCCCAGAATTCATAGCGCGGCTCAGCCAATTCCAGTTTCCAACAATGGCGGCAGCTACTTAGTTTTAATATTACTCTTATTACTCTTTCTGGGTCACAAAATAAACTTTTTAGATATTTTTAGGCAAGAATGTAGCTGTGTAAACTTCAAATATCTGCTCAATTTATCAAGACATCGCATATTTGCAAAAGTGCTCCGACGTTTTCAGAGAAGAGCTGGCCGGGAGGTCAAGTTTCAACTCCCGGCAC
>VUQG01023903.1:0-15088 GCA_015106755.1 Etia nguti | reverse complement strand
TTGCACTATTATGTTCTGGCACATGTTGTTATTACATGGCTTGATTAAGGTACACATTAGGCTGACATCTGGGGCCAGAGCTGAAACTTTTCTGGGCCAGCACAGGGCCAGCAGTGTGTCTACAACTGGCCCGTGGCTGCACACAACTTACACATGGCCCACATACCGCAAAGAATGACGGCCCTTTGGTGGCCCAGATCAGGTTTGCCAGAGGTAATCCACACATGGGCCAGCACAGGACCACCAGTGTGTCTGAAACTGGCCTTGTGCTGGCCCATGTGTGGGCCACATCTGGCAAACCAGATCTGGGCCACCAAAGGGCCATCATTCTTTGCGGTATGTGGGCCATGTGTAAGCACATTGTGTGGGCCAGATCCGGACCATACAAATTTTGCTATGTGGGTTCCCACTTTCCAACCACCTCCTCCAGCATAACTGGGGGAACACTGAGATGTTCCCACGCCAGCTGGGAGATATAATCTGTCCAACGAGTCCTGGTTCTGCTCCGCATGCTCCTTCTGATAGGACATGGCCAGAATACCTCACCTAGGAGTTTTCCAGGAGGCATCCTAGTCAGATGCCTAAACCACCTTAACTGGCTCCTTTTGATGTTGGTGTTGCATTTAACTGTCTTTTGAGGAAGTACTTGGTGGCAGTTGAATGGAAAAACTCCCTTTCAACAGGAAGAAACCTCTGGCAGAACCAGCCATCTGCTGTGACTGATGGGGGTTAAGGAACAAGAGAAGAAAGCAGAGAGAGACAAGACAAAAGACTGACAATTAGTGAATCAGTAGAAAGTTGGCATTTTTGAATATCTGTAGATTGCATGTTTTAGTGAGGTTAACACACTGAACAATTTGTAGAGTTATATTATGGTTTATGGTCTGCAGAACAAATGATTAGGAGACCTATCAGCCAACATCTGTTTCAGGCAGAGAACAACAAATTAATAAGGGAAAGCTGCCAGGGCTTAAGCTTTCGAGTAATGTTTTAAGTAACATAGGAAACACCTCTTCAGATGTATTTCATAAACTCCTGATACTGGCTTAACAAAGGTAGACCTATACTCCTTCCACTGGCAATTGGTAAATGGTCAAGTATTTGACCTTGTCGCTTTTTCCATGCTGAAACTCAAAATGGTGAAAAACAAAACAAAAATTCAATTCTGTAAATCATGTACTTATAAATCACCTCCAAAAAAAAAATCTATGATCTGCAAATCATTGCAATCCAATTTTATGTTAAATGTTATAAATGCTTTCACTGAGTGACGGGTTTGCACTGCAGGTAAGCCAATATGGAGACCTATCATAGTATGCACATAATGTGGTTTGGCATTGTCTTGTTGAAATAAGTATGGTCTTCTGTGTAGGATCAAAACCTGTTTATCATTTACTGAGCAAGGTGCCTTCAAAGATACGCAAGTTATCCATGCAATACATGCCATGACAGATGCTGATTTTTGAACAGTGTAGTGATAACAGAGGAATCCATGATTTACAAATTTTGATTTGTCACACCACAGGGTAGTTTTTACTTTACTGTGTAATAAATGAGCTCAGGTCTATTAAAGAAAGTTCCTATAGTAATGATAACAATAATAATAATATTTGCATGGTAGAGTTTTAACTTACCTTTTTAATGCATTGACCACTGTATTCAATGATATTTTTGAAATCTTCCTGATCACATTCTTTTGTTCCCACTACAGAATAGTGTTACGACTCTCTGCCTGAGGGCCTAAAGATCACAGCCATTCAATATTATCTGATTTTGTGTTAGAAACCTTAGGCTATTCCACAAAACCCTACACACTAACCACAAAACGTAACATAAAACCAATATAATGTTTCATATTTAATAAAACAAAATGTGCAGGTTTTTTTTCTTTTTGTGAAACTTCAAACACATAAAATGTGAATTTTCTGTGTTTCTTTTCTTTTTTTTGACATTGCACACGAAATAAAAAGTCCAACCTCCATAACTGCAGTATAAGAACACGAAAATATTTGCGCTTGACAAAAGCACATTAAAAACTTACCCTTAATCTCACTTCCTTGGTGGGTCTGTCATAAGATTTCACTCACATTGAATGCAGCGTTGGCTTGAGCAGAGGTTGCATGAAAAGCATTGCCTGTCACGAGAGACGCCTGATTCATGTTGCCACAAGCTTCTTCCACTATCTGTAGAAGGGTTAAACAGGGCTGGTGATCGTACACCTTCCAACACCATGCAGCAAATAATTCCCAAAACAACTGAGGAAAGGAGAGTATGGACAGTTGGGAGTGCAATGAAAAGTGGGTGAACTGTATTACACTGCAGCACTTACAGTTACTGGATGATACTTGTAAGAGTATAGTGGCTCATATGGCTGAACGATTTGTCCAGCCTCCCTCATCCCATGCTTGACTTCAAGGTCAACCACAGTCACGCTGATCACCAGTTATTGGGCTTCTAACTCCCTGTACCCTTTCCCTGCTCTCCCCATCTGGCCTGAACTTCGTCTTCATTTTCCTCGTCCTACATATTCTCACATTGCTTACTCTCTGCCTATTACTGGCCTCCATTTTTTGTCAGAACTAGATATTTACCTGTGGCCTTTTTATAGTGCTCAAGGTCTGATTATTAAGTAAATTTATTCAATAAAATAGTTTTTAGAAAATTAACAAATGGACCACTCATTAATTGCTCATTCAGTTTGTCATACTGGGTAAAAGTGTTAATAGTTTAAGACATAGTTCTTCAAGAATCAATGATACTGTTTAAGCATTCAAAACCCACTACAATGTTTGGCCTTGTCCTTGGCATACTTAAATTTCTCCAGATTCCCATTATACCTTTGAAATGACCAGAAATAATGAAATCTTCAAATTGTTTGCGATTTTACATTGAGGAAATTCATTCTTAAATTGCTGGACAATTTGTCCACACAGACTCCTCATTTATCCTTGCATCCTTTTCTTGGATCCCTCCCCCCCCCACCGACCCCCAATATTACTCATGTTACCTACTCTTTCTGCAGCTTTTGCAGTTCTGTGTGAGTTTGCATGTTCTCCATGTGTCTGCGTAGGTTCTCTTCAGGTACTCTGGCTTCCTCCCACAGTCCAAACACATGCATTATAGGCTAATTGTTGACTATAAATTGGCTGTAGGTATGAATGTCTCTCTGTGTTCACCCTACAATAGATTAGCAACCTATCCATGGTGTACCCATTCTCTCGGCCTATGACATCTATGACAGACTCCAGCCCAACCATGACCCTTATTTGGATAAGTGGAAGAAAATGTATGGATGGATCAGTTGCCAGTTAATCGAAGATTTTGCAAGCTGTTCCATCCAAGGTCATTTTAACCCCTTCCCCAACATTAAACTCTGTTTTATGTAACTTTTTGTGTAACCCACACTACCACATAGGTTTTTGATTGCTCTAAGATCCCTAACCGTAAGCCTTGGAGCTGAATCAATAATATAAAATACGCCTACTTGGGCATATCGCATGTCGGAGACTTTATTTTTGAGGGCTGCTGTTTTTGAGAAACTACACAAGACTGAACACTGATTAATATGGTCTGTCATGTTTCCTTTACAGTCTTCAGGGAGACCACAGCAGAAATGGGAAACACTTTATTTTACTGTAGGACTTTGTTGTTAATAAAAAACTGTCTGAAACGATCATAACTTGTACCAGAAAAGCTTGTAACCTGTTTGGATAGATTTCTGTGAGCCCGTTAAATGTCATGGTTGCAGCACACCCATGGCACCCATTGTAGCACTGCTTACTGTATTTCAGCTTAAACCATAAAGCATATGGAGCCAGTGAAAGCTCAACAGACATTTATTGTTAATATCACCTGGAAAGGATTGTATCCTTACAAATAAGGACAGCTAGTAAAAACGGCTCTGCGGGGAAGTGAGTTTCTACCTAGGGTGTTCTGCTACATTTTTGTGGCTAAATAGGAAATCATCTTAAGTTAGGGTTGCTTGTTTGTGAAGTAAATATTTAAAAAATGATAAAGCAAAATAAAGAATATTTAAGAAACACATCCATTCTGTGCTTAAACCCAAAACTGTTTGTTCTCAACGATCTAATGTTACTGAGCAAGTTTACTTGTGAGAGTTCCTTTTTGTGGTTTTGACTTTAAACGCTTCAGTGATCTGCCATGTTCAAGCACTCTCCTCACCTCCTTAAGTGATTAAGGCGTAGTAGGTGGTAGCAGAAGATGGGCAAGAGACCATCCGAAATTCATGAGGACATCTGTCAGTGGTACGTATGAGGTAATTGGTTCAATAATAAAAGAACATGTCAAAACTCATCAGATGACATTGTAAATTGTGCTTTTGTTTGTGTGAACAGTTATAAAACTGTTTTATGTGACTACATCAATGTCAAGCCGAGTGTTCTCTCCAGGCATTTCGTGATGACACCTTCACAGCATCATTTATCTTTCAATATTTCTTCTAAGACTTTGGCCGACTGCCACTGATATACAGGGAAGTTCTGTATTTTATTTGACAAACATCTGTAGACCCATGCGAGTGTGCGCTTTACCTGAAGAGAAATTTAAGGCTCAGCTGACCCAAGTGACAAAAAGTATTAACCCTACTCTGGATTCGATTTGCATCGGTGCCAGGACAATGGTGAATGTAATCTGTATGGTTTGGGGAAAACTGTGCTTTGAGCCATGTGATACTATTAGCTTGTGATTGTGCTCACAAGGACAACAATAACACCTTATTAACAATTTGGTTAACAAACCAAGTAAAAATCTGACTGTCTGGTGGTGCTAAAGAAGTCAGGGGATAATCAGATTTAATGACAGTCTGCTGAATGGTCATCCACCCAAAGATATTGTCTAAGATTAAAAAATAAACGCTATTCAAGTGAAAAATACAAGCACAAGTGGATCAAAGCACAGAAGCAGTGATCTACTTGCAAAAATGTGCAGTGGCCCACATACTGGATTTTTTTTCTTCAATGCTCAGATGGAGTTTACTTAAGCCAATGCAAATATGTTTGAGAATACTGAGTACATATATATTTTTCAAAGTATTAGGGTACACATTACATGATCTTTAGACCAGGATTGTCAAACTCAATTTAATCCCATCAGCATTACGTTTGCCCTGTTACCAAGTGAGTCCACAGACATCATCCTATCAGGTACAGCTACTTCTGCTACTAAAGTGAACAGGGAGGAGTGGGAAATTTGGAGGATGGGCTATCACAGAACTCAAAGGCCAGGTTATAACTCTAAGAGTCTGAGTACTATATTGTATTTTACAATGCTCAGTTACTCCCAGAGCCCCTACTGCTGTGCCACACCCAAGTAAAACCATGTAAAAGGGAGCAGTTTAGTAAAACTATGGAACCAAACTTGAAATTGGGCTTGAGATAATTAACCAACTCCTTAGCTGCTTTTACCATGGGCTAGATGAGATTCTCCCTGAGTTTGTCAAGGCTCTAGATATTTACAGGCTGTCCTGATTGTCACATTTGTATAACATTGGCAGAACATAGTGGTGGTTTTCAACAAGGGGAACCACAGGATGTTCTCTTATTTCAGTCTCTTAACTTGGAGCCACTTCTCATAAGTGGCTCCAAGGTGAGGTTTTTTGTCCTCCCAGGAGGAGAAACCTCACGACATGCTGGAGAGATTATATCTCTGGCTTGATTTGGGAACACCTTGGTGTCTCTCCAGAAGAGCTGCAGGAGGTGGAGGGGAAGAGGGAGCGCTGGGCATCTCAGCTTAGACTGCTGTTCCTGCAACCTGGACCTGGATAAGCAGCAGGAAACTTGATGGATGAAAAATTTCCTCTGCATTTACTTATTATTATATTTAAGCTTTGCAGTAAAAATCTAGGAAAAACAATGACAAGAAGAAAATTAAGTGCACAACTATTGTAAAAGCTATTTAAAAAATGTTTTTGGTAACAAGACATACTTGTGTGTTTACATATATGCACCTCAAGATTACAACACTGTATGAGGGCAGACATATTTCTCTGTTCTTATTACATAAATCCCAATAATTTATGAGATTAAGAAAACCTTATCTTTTCCACCAAATATCAAAATTTACAGTGATTCAGTTTTTTTTTAACTACCAGTATGTGATATGATGTCACAGCATGGCACATATAATACACATTCCTTGGTAAGTGGTCAATCTCAGCATATATCAACAAACACAAATGAACAAAATGCAAACATTAACATTAAATGTGCCTTTTCTCAGTTGTAAAGGTCGATATACCTGAACGTTTTAAAGAAATGCTTACCTGTTTTTCTGGATGGATAACTGACACTGCTTTACATTTACTTTACAATTTGTTCTTGTCAGCAGCTGTACATATGTCATCTTTGTAACTAACTTTACTAAAAGGGTGCAATAGAGGAAATCACACTGTACAACAAAATAACTGATCAATGAAATAAGCCTATTTTTAAACTGCAAAAGTAGATATGCATATCAGAAGCATTTTTCATAATAACAGTAAATTTATACAGTAATGAATGCAGAGTAAAAGTCCTCTGCTTTTAAATCCATCTGATGCATTTTTAATGCTTGGCCATTGTATGACTTTTCCAATCCGACAGAAGTAGGAATGTTTTTTATGACTACACAACAGTGTGCAGTCTTGTTAATGTGTGAACATACTGTAGTGTAGTATTATTACATGTGACTATACCATGTGGCTACAGCTTCTGTTTTTTTGAAATGGAGCACTGCACTGGATAATAATAATAATAATAATAATAATGAATGTTTAAAAGCATGCAAAGATCTGAACATCATTGTAAACATTTTTGAATCTGTGTTAAGCTGTTGTCCAAAGATAAGTGAATATAGGATGATCAGATTTTTTAAAAAGCCTAAAATTCAAAATAAAACATCTTAAATATTTTGAGTATGATCACTATTTTATTTGCGTCTTTTTCATGTGAAACTGGAAACATTTTAAAAAGCCTAAAGATAAAGTTAGTCACCCATTATTTCCACAAGAGGGTTCTAGTTTTCTGACTTTGGTCCCTTTCGATCATATACTGCTCTTGTCCCAACCACACCAACACTTTCAGACTGGGCCTGTTGAGGTGGCACAGTGTACATTTTTAAGGTGCAATTAGAAATATTGCCCTTTTAACTTTCTACCCATTTTTAAGACTGTGATTTATGCCTCCAGAAATTACTGGTGTTTAATTGAATTTAGTCCTCACTTTTACCAGCGTATATTTCTCTGGTCTACTAGCTGCAACACTTTGCTGAACAAAGCATAATCGATAAAACCAAATGTATAACAGGTGAAAAATTGTTCTTTTCATTAACTTTTGCACCCTTTTTAAAAACCTTTTCAACATATCTGTGCACATTAGAGGCAACAAGTTTCATCTTAACATCATTAGTCCACAGAACTTGTTTAAAAGTTGCAGCACACTTGTTTCGATATTAACTGGCAAAGGTCTGATGCTGATTTGTTGTGAATATCCAGGAACAGGCTTTCTTCTGACAAGTCCTCCATAAGGGTCATATTTGGGCATGTATTGCTGCACAGAAGAACAATGCTCCACTATGCTAAATATTCTTGATGGTCTTTTGTGGCAAGGAGAGATTTAAATATACCTTTATTAGTTCTTCAGACGAATAATTTTTATTTTTTATGGTCTTCCACACCCGCCATTGTTAGTTATCCTCTTCCTGCTTTGTAGGCATGGATTGTTTAAACTTTCAGATAGTTAGTCAGCTGATTTAAAGAGCCCATGGCTGATGATTGTTGGGTCAAAGTTCAAGAAGTGAGTGAGTATTTATAAAGCATTGAAATATGCATCACTTGGCCTTTTCTGCTGATGACTTAGTCCTAACAAGCTCATTAAAAGGCCCAGACCTTGAGAAATGTTATCTGAGTGTTCAAATCTCTTGGGGTGCTTAAACCTTTGTATAATGCCAATATATTATCTTCCTGGAAAAATGTTTTAGAACACCTAGATATAGATCACTAAGTGGCAATAGTCTTAGTGATCTAGACAGATGTAATTTATGACTTCCATTTATAATTGGTACTGCATCGTTTTTGGTCACAACATTAAATCTGAATTTATTTGAGTTCAGAACGTTTATTAACTTAAGATTTTTCCTTGTAATTGTAAAGAAACAAGCAAACAAAGGGACCTTGTTCTCCCCTCAGTATTCTGTGTTAAGCTTATCCTTTTAGATATATCCTGTTGCCTTGAGAACCACAACTGAGCTCTTGGCCTGAATTCATCCAACTGAGTCCAGGTGGTAAAGTTGTGTTTTACCTTTATTGTGGTAATTTCATAAGTAAAAATCTGAGATCACATTACCCACAGTTTGACCCAGAGTCAGCAGAACGTCACACACAGAACTCTCCAAAATGATAAATCAACTTTAATATAACAATAAACCTCAACTGGGTCCATTTCCCATTTCCGTTGAGTGGTTACAACCCATGCTGCAACAGCAGTAGGTAGTACAAATCTCACAAGATATAAAACATTGACAAAAAACCCCTCCACAAATTGTTTTTTTTAGCTCTCCTTGGAGAGATTCATCCAACAGTGTTTCCTATACCATTGCCATTGCCTTTACTGGTTTCTCATCTGGCACTGCTGTATTACATATTTAAAAATAAAAAAACACATCACATTTCACAAAACAAACTGGAATATTGGAAAGAAAATTGCAAATTATTTAGCACTCATGCCCACAACACTGCATTGTTGACCTGGGTATTATAGTGGCAAGAAGAAAACTCATTTTAATTGACCTTAAACTACCAACTTTTCCCATCTCTCCTCCTTGTCTTTCTCCTTCCCTCTCTCTCTGTGTACCTCAACCCTATTAGCATAGTGCTATCTTTAACCTCCCTTTCCCATTAATGAAGCCAGGGAATAGGTGAAATGTATTTAATGAAATCAGAGTGTGACCAGGCCTTCTAAATCATCTGCACAGGTTAAAGAGCAGATGGCTTTTTACATTTCATTATGCAGACTATAAAGCTCCATATTCTGGATAAATTCTGATGATCAAACTAATTGTAGAATTTGTTTTAAATGAAAACGTAATGGAACATGATCTGATAAAGACATGAAAGAGTTATTACAGTTTTCACATAACCTTATTATAACTGCATCAAAGGCCTACAGTAGTAAGGACTCATTTTTCATGACTGTTTTTTGGGGGGGTCAAATAATGTGTAAAGGAAAACACATTTCTCATTTTTATTTACGATATTTCTTTGCTCTAAAAAACTGTATATAATTAAAAAAAACTGTACTATTTATTTTAAAAAATGAAATAGGACTACATGTGCTTTTTGTCTCTACACTTTGTTTACACATCTGTTCCAAGGTATAGTGTCTGAAGCTATTAATCAACCCCTCACCTCCCCATCCCTATCCCATCTCTAACCCATGTGATGACTACAGTGATGACTAAAGGTTAAATACAGTGTTCGTTGCACACAATCTCAATTTAAACATTTCACCCGCCCAAAAAAACGTTTTTAGACAAATAAAGCTTATCTGTGTATTTTCCATAAAACGACACTATTGCATCTGAGTGCTAAGTGTGAATGTTTGAGGAAGGTCACTCGGAAAGTGGGACATGATTGGCGAGTGGTTATTTGCAGTCAGTCATCGTTGTGACGTAAAAATCCATAGGGAAGAAGAGTTGCCTCTCTCTCCTCAGCTCGAATGGACCACCAATCGATGGTGGAGGAAATTGGTCGGTGGTGCACGGCTATGGGGCATGGAGTGAGGGGGGCTGAAACTGTTTGGTGAGGCATTAGCTAAAGATTATTTATGATCACACGTATATTTCTGCTGACACATCGGCAGTTTTATCCTGGATTACTGGTCTTTCATTATTCGCCAAATGTTTCTGTTTTCTTATTTCAAATGGCAGACTTGGAATTGTATTTCTCAGTAAATGGCTACTCTGTGATTACATGCTGGAGTCCAAATGAGGATCATTTACTCATCTACATTGTCCTCTCTTCTGGGCACAGGTCTGCAAGCCCAAATGTGATGGGCTCTCTTTGCCATTTTCTCATTTTATCTCTCTTTCCTCTGTCTTACTCCCTCTCCCTCATTTCCCCTGGTCTAATTTTTTTTTCTTTCATTCCCTCTCCCGTTCTCTCTCTTATTTTCTCTCTTCTCCCAGTACCACAGAGACTTGGAGATGAGCTTATCACTTTCTGCATCACAGGACCAAGCTGTCATGCTGGCTCTGAATAAGCCACTGTGTGTGTGTGGAGAAAAAGAAGTAAGGAACAGCTTGAGAGTGTAGGTATGCTCTAGAACAATACATTTTTGCTCAAGCCTTACTTTCTTTCTGGATATGTATATAATGTGCCATAATTTCATTTTATACATGCTTTTCATACTATAGTAAGGGAAAAAGATTCTTAACTACTAACTAGTTATCTGCACAGACAGAAAAGTGAATGGATACAGACTCAGTGTGGCCCGTACATCAACGATGACGCAAGAATATATACTGATATTTCAACATGTTTTATTTTGTAAACTAAAGCTGATCTTTAAAGAGGTTCTCTTCTTCAGTGGTGTTATTATCAGCATATTAAATTGGACTTTACTCTTCCTTCATCCTTTTAATAAATTAACAAAGTCACATTTCCTCAAAGTACAAAAAAACCTCTGGACAACCAATTTCAATCACAAGGTGACTGTAAAGGTCATCTGGTGGGAGGCAAGCTGTCTCCAAACAATCACAGTCTGACTCAGACTGACTGCAGTCACTCTTGGGTTTGGAAACAATCACTATCTTATTTGAAGTCAGTCTGAGTAAGTCTGCAGTGGTTTGTGCAACTCATCTGCCATGCATCTCTTTGCAACAGGGGACTCAACTCAACTGGTTGCATTTTGGTTATATTTCTATTTTAAAGTCCTGAGTGCCTGTGTTTCGGTCAGTTTGCAGGAACTACATTACTATTTTTAGACAAATTTCTAAATTTCTCTTTTAGATCTGATTCTGCCGAGACACTGAATGTAAGTAGTTAATGTGAATTTCTGTGTATGTAGATGGCAATAGAGTTGTGATTTTTGGGTGTGATTTTAAGTGTCTTGCACCCGTAGGTTAAATAGGTAGCAAACTGACATGTCATATTTACTATCTATCGGTTCAGACATCCATTAATTAATATTGTAATGATACATCATTGCCCCCACCACCGCTGCTACCACCACACCTCCCCATTTGCCTGTGATCTTCATAATATTCACACCCCTAAGTGGCCAGAAAAAAGCACCATGATGACACCCAGAAACTAAACATTCAACCAAGGATGAATACACAAGCATATATTACCAGGCAGTGTGGTAAACTATGCTGTGAGGACACCTCCACTTTCATCACCTTAATGACTAGAGTTCAAACATTCTAACAAAGAGTGCTGATGAGGTGATGAGAATCCACATCCAAAATCCCAGGAAACCCACTTGGTCACAACAAACAGCAAAGAACAAGAAGCTGAGAACACCAGAGTGCTCTGTGTGGAACAGAAAAAGAAGAAGCAGGAAAGTTTTCCACCAGTATCCAGAGCCCCCATGGAGGTCCAGTACAACTCAACCGGCCCCACCAATGCAGCTGGTGCCCAGACAGAGGGGCCCACAGCACCGCAGCAGTCAAGGGACAGCCAGCAGACCCAAAGTCAGCATGACACAGGTGCCACAGCACACCCCCAGTTGCACACAACGATCAGTTAAACAGGCTCCCAACTGAGCCCCACACCCCCAGTATCTCTACCAATCCCAGGAATGAGAGGCACCCACCCCAGAGAGCTGGGCACAGGGACAGGGAGCAAGAGACAACACAGGACTAGCCACATTATTAGCAGCCAGATGTATTCACTAATTTGACCCTATTCAATATCAAAGTGATAGTAGACTGACTCTGTCTAAATACCACTTTTTCATAGTCTTGATGCACCAAAGCTACTTTAAAGATAGCAGCTGAGGTTGCAGACCTAGTCCGCATTTTCGAATCAACCATTTCAAAGGCAACAAGATCGCAAGTTCATTTCGTTTTTTAAATTAATGCACATCCTGAGCAATGTCTGGATGTCACCATTATCCTAAAGTAGCTCAATAGTATTGTCCCTATACTTGGACCCTGGATAAATTGGATAGTTCGTCTGTAGTTTCCTGCGTGTGTATAGCACTGACTTACTTTTTTCCCCTAATGCCTCGGTATTAGTGGCAAAATGCGACACATTTGGGACAGGTTTTATATTTTTACCATGCTTGCCATTTGGCTTGACCATCTTTCCATCTGTCACATTTTCAACAACTTGGTAGTTTGTTTAGAAAATATATGCAGACAGAAGGAAAGCACACAAATAAAAAGGTCTCAGCCTGCTGGCAGATTTGAAATTAAAACCTTGTTGCTGTGAGGCACTACCCTTCAAACATTACTAATCAGCAGAACATTTCGGATCTAGTCTGCTACAAACTCAGCAAGGAATACTTTTTATTGCAACTGTAAATACTGAACTCAAATTATGAAATACTCTCTAGCCTACCAGCCAATTTGTTTTTCTCCACTGCATACATCAATGTACTTTTAATTTAGGATTTTAATTACATTAAGTTAAAAAAATACAGTAAATAATAAAAATTAATAGTCCACAGAAAGCTTCAGTTCCATTACCTCTTAATATTGGGCCTATTTTCTGTTTTCCCTCTCTTATTACTTAAGATATACATGGATGGATGACCTTGTTTAATTTACTATAACTGAATACCTTTAACAGCATTGCTCTATATTTGAACTGACAAAAGCATTAGTAGCACCAAAACATTTTGGGTGTTAAATCTATGGATATAAACCGGCTTGCCGGCTATGTCACAGTAGAGTGCTCTGATGTCCTGTTTTCAAGCAAGCATCAACAAACAGGATCATAGTTTCTGACAGTATGAGTCCATAGTGGTTTTTGAAACTGCCATAAAAAAGTGAAGCTGCGCCTCAGACACTGTGAGTAGTTTTTTCAGCCCATAAGTTTCAGTTTTTTCAATGGAAGACTTAGAGTTACACAAGTATCGCATCCTGGGTTTGTATATTTTAAGTCAGTTATAATTTAAGAAAAGGTGAAAGAAAACCTGTTTGCTTTGGGGGTTTTTGGATCTCCACAAACTGCAACAATGCAGCAGCTTTTCCTCTTGTGGTCAGCAAAAAGATTTACATTGTGATAATGCACCATAAAAACCTAAACAGTGTCATATAGCATTAAAAACTGAATAATGACTAGAGCATAAACAAACACAAATAGCTCCTAATAATACCATCATACCATATAAACTTTAATGGCCTTAATTTTTTGTGACAATGCAAATATCAACATTCTTATTAGCACTGCATTTCAGCAATTCAACATAATGAAGGCAATTTTCTAAAGCACACATATTAATCCCAATTAAAGTAATAATTTCTTTTCTTTTCAGCAGTCTAAGCAGACACACCCAGATCCCCCTCTCAGTTCACTACAAGGTGTTCCTATGCCAGCAGGGATCGCTCCAGTATTTCTCGAGTCTGCATTGGGGCCTCCTGCTGGTAGGACAAGCCTGAAACACTTCACCTATGAGGAGCCCAGAATGCATCCTGGTCAAATGCCTGGTCAACTGGCTCCTTTGGATGTGGAGGAGTATTGGCTCCTTTCTGAGTCCCTCCTGAATGACCGAGCTCCTATTGCTAAGATCCAAGACTCAGAGTGCCAAGACACCCTGCAGAGGAAGCACATTTCTGCCAATCTGTACCCTCATTCTTTCAGGCTTTTATCTTGTGGCCATAGATGAGGTTGGGAATACAGAAAGACTGGTGAATCGACAGCTCTGCTTTCATGCTCAGCGTTCTTCACTACAGATGGGTGCAGCATCGGCATCTCTGCGGACATCTCTTCAAACCCTCTACCAGTCTTCCCTCACTTGTGAAGAACACCCTGAGATATTTGAACATATCCATTTGGGGCACCAACTCACCCTAACCTCCAAACCTATCCTATTTCGCCCTTTTCAGGTTGACACAGCTAGCCTCAGACTTGCAGATGCTAATTTTCATCATGGCAACTTCACACTCAGTGCCAAACTGCCTCAGTGCAAGCAGGAAGTTATGGCTTGGTGAAGTCAACAGAAGCACATCATCTGCAAAGAGCAGAGAACAAATCCTGACAACACCAAACCTGACACTCTCTACCCCTTGGCAGTGGCTAGAAACACTGTTCATGGCAAAGGGCAACCCCGGTAGAATCCAACACCCACCAGGAACAAGTGTGAGTCACTTCTGACAATGCTCTCACTACAGCTGCAGAAGGACCGAATAGCCTGAGATAATGGGTCTAATACTGCATTCTCCCAAAGTACTCAGCACAGGACACCCTGAGGAACAAGAATGCTTTCTCCAAGTCCACAAAACACATGCAGACTCGTTGGACCAAAGGCCAAACACTTTTAATACTCTTGTGATGATAAAGAGCTGGACCACTGACCCACAGCTAGGGATGGGTATCGTTTAGGTTTTATCCGATACCGGTGCCAAACCGGTACTTTTGAAACGGTGCCGGTGCTTAAACGGTGCTCGAACCGGTGCTTAAAGAATGGAGAACACAAACTTTGTCCAAAAACCTCTCATTTTTAGCTGTTTTTTGTAAAACAAACCCCCCCCCAAAAAAAACAATGTTAGCCTTTTCTGCAGCTATAGGGCATATATGGTATCACTCTTGGCTGGAAGCAGTGCTTAAACAATGTAAAAAACACATACTTTGTCCAAAAACCTCTTATGTTTAGCTGTTTTCCACTTTTTCTTTGGTCATTTTAGCCTTTTTGGCCAGGGTGAAGGGAGTATCTGCCATCAAACAAGAAGACAGCCGCCTGTAACTACGACGTTGTTTGCTAGTTCACCTTGCATTAATTTAATAACGTGGTTAGCCTACTCAACGTAAATTACACACGAACAACATTAAGCTATTCACCCAGAGAAAAACGGCTGCTGCTGCCATCATCATCCGTCATCATTTCTACTACACTGGCAGGGCTAGGGGCCAGGACTCTGCTCTTCG
>VUQG01023901.1:0-36417 GCA_015106755.1 Etia nguti | reverse complement strand
GAATATTAATCAGAATCAGAATCAGAATCAGAAGACTTTATTTATCCCCAAGGGGCAATTAACATACAACAGAGCAGCGTGACGTTGAAGATAAGGACAGGGCATAAACAGGCAATAAAAGCGAGATAATAAATACAAAGAATATACAGTATATACACAGTTTTAAAATTACACAGTTTTAAAATTAAAGTGACTGAAAGGTGAATAAATAACTGCAAGTGACTAAAAGTGAATAAAGTGTCAGTAGTGTAAGAAGAGTGTAGTTTATGTTTATGGGTGTGGGAAATGTTCTTATCGGCTGGAGTTAAAAAGCAGAGTGGCTTTGGGGACAAAGGTGGCTCTCCTCCTCTCAGTCCTGCAGGAAATGCAGCGGAGGCGTCGCCCAGAGGGGAGCCATTGAAAAGGCTGAGCAATGTTAGGCACTTTATGCATACATGTATACAAGTATCTTGGTTACATGTGAGAAATTAAACATCTTACTTTGGATTCAAAAAGCTGGATAAGCTCTTATCTTAATCTTGATAAAGTTGTATATGAGCACCTGGAGGATTCTAATAAAAACTGGGATGTTGTGACATAAAACCAGGGATTTTGTTTGTGCCTGATATAATGAAAACCAGGATAAGATACAACATTTTTGTAGTAACTGGTAAACAGGCATGCTGACAGAAGATGAAAGATCTACATAACTACACCTCTGATCATAACACAGTAACTGCTTCAGCAGTTATGCTGGTGCTGCATTCTTTGGAAATTTACCTAGGTCTTGAATGTCGTTGTTAAAGAAGTTGCTGTCTGTGGGGTTTCTATGGCATTCCATTTGTCCTACGCTTCTGTTCACATGCACAATGTTGACATTGAATATGTGACCAAATATTTGTCTCTGTCCTTTCAAGTATGAACTCCACTTTAAGCTGTGACAAAAACTATGCTGACAAATCGGCCCATCTTGACTGGTCATTAGCATGTTGTTTTTTTGCATTCTTATGAACAACACCCTGAAGTGTTATTCTCCTTGTTATTGTTCCAGTAATGTACTTTAAAGAAAACTTGCAATTATATATAGTAATAGCCAGATTACATTTGAAAAAGGATTTCTTGAAATAAAAAATGAAACTTTGTAATAATATCCATATAGTGGCTAGCTTGTTAGGGATTTCACAGCTGACAGCTGTGTAAAATGACACTGGCAAGAGAACAACGTATCAAGGTGACATTTGAGAGGGTAAAGTTGTGTTTCCACAGAAAAATGACAATTGAAGCAGACTTCAAACTTGACATGCTACCTTTGTTAATGTTTGTTAAATAAACAACCTTTGTCACATGTGAATGCACATGTAATTCTGACATACAGAACACAGATTTTATATTTCTGGTATAAATCATATCTTTCTATCACTGTTACTTGATAAGTATCAAGAAAGTCAACACTGTGATGACAGTAATGATAGTTTAAACAGTCAGCCACAAGTCAGACTTTTTGATTACATGCTGATGACCTACAGACCCCACTGTTTAAAAATTGTTCTAATCTTCTATAGGATGCCCATTTAACGATGCTAGCCATGGGCTGAGATCTGATTGGTACGTCCCAGATTGTACAACAACAAAATACCAATAACAACAACAAATATGTGTATCAAATCTCAGTTTGTTCATTATTTCGCTGAAAAAAAAATATTTAAATTAATATACCGAAACAGAAAACATACAAAAAAGCATGAAACAATACAAAAATCTTTCTTTCAAAGGTTTTTGATGTTACTGTCGCGTGTATGTATAGTATAGTTTGTGCATGACCACACACACACGTTCAGTACGTACGTTGGAACGTGATGACGTCACATGTCTGTAGGTCGACGCAGGGTTAGTGGAGTTGTTTGGGCTGTGTGAGAGGAGAGATCTGTAGCTGGCAGTGCTGAGAGGGTTTCAGTTGATGTTGTTGCTTCTGGGCCGCACGGTTCCGTTGTCATTCGCCCAGAGTCTCTACTTGCTGCCAGTCCTCACTGTCGAGGTCCGTTGTAGCCAGATCCGTGTTAATAAAACTCAGAGCGATAGCCAGCATTACACACAGCACCGTTTTCGTGAGCGCAAGCAACCAAAATATAGGAACCATGCCCGAAAGGAGGCCCTTCGTACGGCTACCTACTGACGTTTACCCCGTCAACTATGGCTTGTCTTTGAAGCCTGACCTGATCGACTTCACGTTTGAAGGCAAGCTGGAGGCTTTGGTGGAGGTACGTTGACCACGATACCCCTGTAGATACACAAATGGATTTATCTGTGCATGGCGGGGATCTCGTTATGTAATCTGACCAGCTAACGTTACCAGTTGCTAGCTAATTACGACAAATTGTTAGCCACTAGCCCACAAACTGTCATTATTGTACGCGTTAGCTAATGTAAGCTGCAAAGTGTTAAATGTTCTGATGGGCTCAATTTGGCCAAATTAAACCTGTGAATGAAAAAGAAACAACCACGTTATGTTTCTGAGACTAACAGTAAGCTAATCCGGACTAGCTAGCACAACAGTCCCGTGCCGTAGAGTTGCACTCTCATGTTAGCCTAGCTACCTGTTAGCCATCTGCCAGCGGCAGGCAGTGCGCTAAGTTGTGTTTTAAGAGGAGCTTGGTGTAACAATCCATTGCTTTTGACGCTGATACTTAATAAGTGGCGACTCATGAATATGGTAAGGCGCTATCTAGCACCTAGCCAATACTCACTAGTGTTTGCTAAATCATGGCAACATCGTGTAGCTCCCTCCCACCCCAGCCCCAACAATACAATTGAACCAGGTGAAGTTGTACGTTGTACATTAACATAAACCGTGAGGACAGTAAAATGACAAGGGTTTAAAAGTCCTTTCGGTACGTTTGCTACTGTATCTTGTGCTCACTTGTGTCTGGCGATAAAATAGCTGTTCTTTGTAGACTGGATAATGTAGGATGTGAAAAGTGACTCTGTTTGTTTAACCTGTGCCACATAGCGTTTGCTTGCAGTGTGTAAATGGTGCCATTGTCCAGACACCTGTCAGTTGAGTGTGCTAACACCTGCGCCTGGTTGTAAACAGTTACTTAACGCACATTTTCACAGCAATCAAGTCAGATCACAGACGCCGTCTAAATATGTACCATTTCCGAGATTAACCTTATATGCTTTGAGATATGCTTTATATGCTTTACACCACTAATGGTGGTGCAAAGTGCTTCATTGTCAGAAAGAGTCATCTGTTAAAAAGATTAACAAGACACTGGCAAACCTTTGGTATGCAAAAGGGCACCTGGAAAACCAACACAACAAAGTTTTACGTGACGTAATAGTTACTTACTTAATTGTGCGCAAATTATATAAGGTGTTGTTGCAAAAGCAAAGCATAGGTACAGTTTTTTCCATGAAGAACCCTTGGGTTTTTATGCAAACTGATTAACTGTGACATGGTTTGGCCTTTAAAACTAGACTCCAAATGCTTTTAAAGAGTTTGCTTTTTTATTGGTAAATGACCAGTTCAGTTTTGGTAGACAAACAAACTTGTACACAAGTACTGGTACAAACTGTGAATGTTTGTGTTTTGCCCTCTATGTTGGGGATTAACATCTGCTTTTTGTACATCACAAGTCAGAGTCTCCTAGTTGTCTACCTTTCTTGTGCTTTTGTTTTCATTTCCCAAAACTATTGTTTTGTGACCAGGTTTTTAAATTAGATTTGCTGTCTTTGCAGTCTAAACAGGTTCAATTTGAATTTACAATCACTGGTACAGTTTGTTCCATTGATGTAGTTCCAAAATTAAACTTGAACTCTTCCTGATACTTGGATGCAGGTGCTGTGTTTTACTGAAAATGTGGAAATTAGGGCACAGCAAAGAGTCTAAGTTGAGGTGTTTTATGTCAATATTTACAGGTTACACAAGCTACAAATCAGATTGTGATGAACTGTGCTGACATCGACATCATCACAGCTTCCTTTGTACCACAAGGAGGAGAAGGTGAGGGTCAGACTCAGTGAAACCTTGTTTTTCCTTTTATTAATGGCATTCTTGTAAATGACGGTGTCAGTTCTAGCGATCTTATGATTTCACCATTGTTTGAACTGATTTAAAATCCTTAATAGCATTATTTCCCAAAGCTAACAGCTTGAGTTCTCAACATGTTCTGATCTCCTTTTTTTAAATTTTGTCCCTTTTAGAAATTAATGCGACAGGATTTAACTATCAAAATGAGGATGAAAAAGTCACCCTTTCATTTCCTAGTGCTCTACAGAAAGGTAAGAAGGGACTGTTGGCTGTCCCTGCTTTTGAAGCGACCGTCTGTATGATTGTTGAAGAATAACAAGAAAGATCATACAGATGATCATTACTGTTATTATTCACCTCCCCTGTGGTGATGGCTGTACAAACAGTGCGTCTCTCTCTGTGCACGTCACCCCAGGCTTTGGCACGTTGAAGATCGACTTTGTCGGGGAGCTGAACGACAAAATGAAAGGATTCTATAGAAGTAAATATACATCTCCTACTGGAGAGATTCGCTATGCTGCTGTCACACAGTTTGAGGTGAGTGAGTGGCCTCAGTGGAAACTACTTGAAGAAGTTGTGTGTATTGCTTAACACTTTAGTTGCCTGTGTTGCAAAACTGAGAGGCGCGCAAGTCATGTGGCTGTTTTTGGTATTCAGAGTGGTATCTCACAGTTTGTTCTATTTGATGCGCTCTATTTTTGCTTGTCAGAAGTTGGCCGATTAAGCGCAGACACTGGCCAGGACACCTATATCAGAACCCACTGTGCAGGATATCAGGCTGTAATTTACATGTAGGCTTTTCTTCTGCAGTGTGTGTAGCTGGAAGATAAAGAGGATCTTTCTTTATACAGATGCATTTTCACAGATTATTAAAAGTTTCTTTTTCCCCTCAAGGTAAATGCTGTAAAAATGTCATATACACTCAAAGTACTTTGTGCGTGCTAAGTTTTTCTTTATTTGCTTGCGATAATTTCTGTTAAACACAGTCACTGATCGGGTGAGTTGACAACTATTGAAAAGCTCACTCAAGTGTGCTTTTCCTTGTTCTCATGTTGGGCTTAAGATTTTTCAGGAAGCAGTTCTTGCATTTACAGTAACTTAACAAGTTGTCATCAACTCTATTTTCTTCACTTCACATAACTCTCACCTGTTCCTCTGCATATGAGTTTGTGAGGAGGTACACTCACAATTAAAGAGAAAGAAAAACCTGAAAAAGTGAACATTTTCACACTCAGCTGAAGTGAAACAAGTGCAAAAAAATCTATGCAGGTCTAATTTCTTATTATTCAATGTACCTATCTTGCTTCTGTTGGGATTTATTTTCAAAGAAATACTTATAGTATATATATGATATGCTTTAAGAAGATAGGATAGCTTAAGGTCTCATTTGCGATTAAAATAATGATTCCAGTCAGCTGTTCACAAAAAGGGAGTAGTGAAAGTTGAGCTTGAGAGTGAAGTTCAAGCACGCTCGCTCAAATGCATTCATACTTGTATACTTATGTCAGTCACTCCAACTGGCCAAGCTTGTTTGTTTGGGAAACATAGAAAGGTCATATATCTAAAAGAAGAGATGCATATGCGATAGGTGCGTTTCTGTACATCAGGAAACAGGTTACATGACCACGCCCAAAATGTTCAGTTTTATTGTTTTTCTGCTAAAAATAAGTGTGTGGGGCTGTTTGCAGGGTAAAGTGGCAGCCTGTCACTTTACCCTGCTGAATGGAAAAATGAAAGTGCATATATATATATATATATATATATATATATATATATATATATATATATATATATATATATATATATAAAGTATGTATGTTGGTTTAAGTGTCTATTTGTGACAGTTACTTATATACTTTATGTAAACATAAAGTTTTACCAGAAGTGAAGTCTCTTGCAGGTGGTGTCACATAAAAATACCAGAAATGTGACTTTTCAGTGTGCCTTAAAACACCACAGAGCACTAATCAAATGAAAGAGGCGAGGTGCAATATGAGAGGCATATTTAAGATGCGCTCAGTCGCTGTGTGTCAACTGAGCATAAACACAGCCTGGCCTCCTCTGGACCCAACACACCTTGTCTCACAATTTGTCCTTTTCCCCTCTGCCCTTCATACCCCTGTTTCTCCAGGCCACGGATGCTCGCAGAGCTTTCCCCTGTTGGGATGAGCCAGCTATCAAAGCCACCTTTGACATCACTTTGATAGTTCCCAAGGACCGAGTAGCCTTGTCAAATATGGTACGTGTCATATGTCCACTCCTCCCTCCGAGGAAGTGCAGACCCCACAGTGACCAAGTCACTCTCTGCTGCCAGGGTTCCTTTATGCATGTCTGTGTTTTCCCTCCTTTCTTTTCCCTCTCTTTTTTTCTGTGTAGCTTACATAACAGAGGGCAGACAGTCACTGTGTACTCTTCCTCTGGCTAAATATGAACAGCTCTGTGTGAAGTCTAACTACTGTATACATACAGTTTTGTCACTATAAGGAAATTTTAGTAAGTATGATGTGTTTATCTTGTATACCGTTTTCTGCAATGAATGACTTTACAGCCTAAATTAATCAGACTGCATCATCTGGCTCTGATTATTCAAAATGCAACGCCCCTCCAGGCTAACGCGGTCCATCTGGGCAGTGACCGTGAAGTTAAATTTGGCTCTTTCTGACAATTTAATACGAATGACATTAATGCACTCTTTCTTTAATAATGACTTTTTATGGCTTCTTTTAGTAGAAAGGGTAAAAAATATTTATAAATAAATAGAAAGAAAAAGAAAGACAACTGTAACCATAGGACCCTGGATAATGGTATTAATTGAAAGAATAAAACCATCATGCATATGAATTATGAACTGAGCACAGACATAGGCTACTTCATCTCTTGACCTTTTTGTGTTTATATGCCTGCTGCAGTTTATTTTCTGCTATGACCTCTAAAGTTGTGAGCACGATGTTATTTCTGCAGTCGCTGTCAACACTCTTGCAAAATGTGTCCTACTCAGTATTTATTTATATGATTGTTTATTTGTGAACTGGGCTTTAGAATAGAATAGAGCAGAATAACCCTTTATTGTCTTTGTACATGTACAAAGAAATTGTAGAGTGTTAGGGTTATTTTTGGTACAAACCAAAGGGTTTTGATTTATACAACAGAGAAAACAAAAACAAACTTGTAAATAATGATAATGTTGAATGTTTGAAGACTGACAGACAATCAGCATAGGAAGCCTGCAGCCAAGGCTAGAGTCAGAAAGCAAAGGGGAAACTTGTATGGGAATCCTGACCTGCTTGAGTACAGGACAGATTTGGGCAAAGTACTCCCAAAAACCATGAATGATCATTTTTAACAGTAACAATAATATTAGTCTTTCAGTCAGTTACTTGTTTCTTTTTGCTTCTATATTTTGTCAATTAATTGGTTAAACTGAATCATTTTCAATATACAATTCAGCCATATTCACTTTTGAGAATATTTAGTTTTTTAATTGTGGATCACTCCACATCTTTCTTCTCTCCAGAATGTCATTGATCGAAAGCCACACCCAGATGATGAAAACCTCGTCGAAGTCAAGTTTGCCACAACACCCATCATGTCCACATACCTTGTAGCTTTTGTCATTGGTGAATATGACTATGTGGAGAGCCAGTCATCAGATGGTGTAATGGTTCGCGTCTATACACCGGTTGGAAAGGCTGAACAAGGGAAATTTGCCCTGGAGGTAAGGGCGTTGTTTAAACATACTACATTTACAGAGCTGAACCCAACCTGTCGGTTTACTCACTATTTTATGTTTTTACTTTTTGAAGTAAAAGTTTGTCCGTAAGCAGAGTCATCGACTAATGAGAAAACAGACAAATTTGCCAGCGTTTATATGACGGTGGATCTGCAGGATTTTTTGTTTTCTGTGCAGACTGACACAGATTGGAAAGCAAATGCTTTTCCATTTTATTTTATTCTAATCTTTTATTTTATTTTAACCTTTTATTGCAGGTTGCAACTAAGACCTTACCTTTCTACAATGACTACTTCAGTGTTCCTTATCCGCTGCCTAAAATTGATCTGATAGCTATTGCTGATTTTGCTGCTGGTGAGTTGCTCTAAATTCTTACATTTCAGGAAGTTTGGAAATGGTTAAAGTGAGAGTGAAATGCTTTCTTCTTCCTCCCATTCAGGTGCCATGGAGAACTGGGGCCTTGTTACCTACAGGTAAGCTTTACAGAACATAATAAGATATTTTAATTTGGCTAAATTCAGAGTGAGTGTGTGCGTGGTATTTATAATGAATAGGCATATATTAATAGCATAACTACAAGCAGATAAAGTCTGTTTCCACCCAGGATATAATTTCTAGAGGTTGTGGATGCTGTGGCTCAGATGGGAGATTTTTCATCTTTTTTTTCTATCATTGTAAATTTAATGTCTTTGGATCTTGGACTGTTAATTAGAATAAATGAGGACTTTGAAAATGTTTCTGTGACATCTATGAAATTGTGGTTTGCAGCTTGCTCTGACATTTTATAAACTATGTGATTAAACATGAGCGTAATCAGGCTTTAACAGTTGTTAGACTCATTGAGAAAATGACACGTTTTTCTTTATGGATGACGGCCCTAATGGCTTTTTAATTGCTTTGTGCTTAGCTGAATGTGCCACCACCTGTTAGGTATTCAGCTGCTATCTGATAAGCACAGGGCCGGATTCATCTAGCATCCCAAATAGATTGAAGTGCCTTGATAAACTGCACAGAAGGCGATGGGACTGTAGACAGATGAGAGACAGGAAAGGTGCCGGTTGCAGACGAATCGTCGACCTTCAGCCGTCTTTGTATTAACCTCAAGTTTATGCTGTTTTTCAGGGAGACAGCATTGCTAATTGACCCGAAGAACTCCTGCTCATCCTCCAGGCAGTGGGTGGCACTGGTGGTTGGACATGAACTTGCCCACCAGTGGTTTGGAAATTTGGTCACCATGGTAAAAAAAAAAAAGCTATAACCTGACACCAGCTATGCACACACAACAGAAAATTATGTATTCATATTTGAAAAACCTTTGTTAAAAGCTTAACAAATGTAGTAATAACAAAACCTAGAACAGTATTTATAAAAAAACACGAACTGGACGACATGTTATAAACTGTAAGTTGAAGAAGATAAAATATAAATCTCTAGAGAAATCAGTCAATTTCATTTATTTGGTATTAATCTCTAAACTGTCCTCAGGTGTCTGGTTAACACAGTCCTTCAATTCATGGCATTACAAAATGTCTCGAATATAATTTCTTGTTGATACACAGAGTACAGACGCTGCACTCTTCATAGGAAGATATTAAAGTATTTTATTTTTATCTCAAAATATTATAAAAAGTGGAGCCCGACTTATTTTTGTCATGCTCTTTACACATACTGTATAAATTGATATTCATATGACTTTAAATATCTGTATATGTAATCTGTTTATACTCCATTAAGTCATTTTTACACCATTATATAATGGTATAATTTATTTATTTTTCCCATATATTTTTATTGTAATTTTCTTTTATACAATACACACAGACATTTAAACCCCCTCCCATTCTCTCACACACACACTTCAAACCTGCATGCATCCTGATCAAGTGTAGAAATGAACATGGCTCTCACAGTGATACAAAAAAAACCTTACAAGTAATAGGGAAAAGATTCACCCTTTTTTCATGAATAATCTCCGCCTCCAGTCCGTATGATGTTCATGTATGGCTTCCAGATATTCAAAAAGTCCTGTCTTTTGCCCTTAGCAATGTATGTTAGTCTTTCCAAGCCTGGAGAATCTGGAATTTCCTTCTTCCAGAGTCCCATGGAAGGTGCATCCATACTCCAACATAGTGCAATGACTTTTCTGGCTTGAAGTAGTCCATAGTCTAGTAATTTAGTCTGCTTCTTTTATTGAGCTATATATTACCCCGCTTAACCACAACCTGTAACAAGAAGAGCTTATCTTCATTTTTACTTGCTCTAACAAAGGAATTTCCTGTGATAGGTGGATAAATTGATAGATATCCAAACGTATGTTAATGTTTAATGTAGGTAATGCAGCTTTGGGGTACAGTTTGAAGATGATCTTTGTGAATTCGAGTTGCAACGATGTGAAGGAACTTTGTCCATAATGGAAAATAAACCAGTAAATGTTTCCTTTTTTTAACTTTGGGAAACTCATCGTGCTTCAGGAATGGCTGTTAGTTTTTGGGTTGCGCTGCATTTAGTTTTGAAGGACTTGGAGGACGGTCTCGTCTTAGTGCCTGTCTGTGTTTGTGTGCAGGAATGGTGGACCCATCTGTGGCTCAATGAGGGGTTTGCATCCTGGATTGAGTATCTGTGCGTGGACCACTGCTTCCCAGAATATGACATCTGGACTCAGTTTGTCTCGGCCGACTACACCCGCGCTCTGGATCTGGACGCACTGGACAGCAGCCATCCCATTGAGGTGAGCTTTGAAATCAAAGATGTACGCAGGGAGTCACTTTAAAAAAAACCAAAACAAAACTTGTCTCATTGGAAGAAAGAAGTGATTTTATTGATACCATACCACTAGGATGTAAGCCCACCTTTACATTTGCATTTCACATCAAATGTACAACCCACATAATCTTTTCTTAATTACTGAGTGGGTTGAAGGGCAAATAAAATTAGATGTATTAAGTTCGGTGTATGTTGCTGTGTATGGCCTTCTGTCAGCTTCGTAACACCCACTTATGGTTTTGTGTTTTGCTCTCAAGGTGAATGTGGGCCATCCATCAGAGGTAGATGAAATCTTTGATGCCATCTCCTACAGCAAAGGAGCATCTGTGATCCGCATGTTGCACAACTACATCGGAGATGAGGTTTGTTGTCTGACGTGGTGTCTGTCGGCGTTTCCAGTTTGATGTTTAATATTTATGAATGTACTTGTCTTTCTCTTTCTTTGAAGGACTTTAGGAAAGGAATGAACGCCTATCTTTTGAAGTTTCAACATAAAAATGCATCAACAGGTGAGCGCACATGCAGGAAATACTTTTCCTTTACGTGAAGTTGTTGTGTGGAGTCACTCTTTTGACTTCTTCCTGTCGCCCACAGAGGACCTATGGGACTGTTTGGAACAGGCCAGTGGGAAACCCATTGCTGCAGTGATGGGCTCATGGACCAAGCAAATGGGCTTCCCCATAATAGCTGTCGACCATGAACAGGTGAGCTGTTTAATCTGATTGTGTGACTCAGGTCATGCACTTATATTTGTTGAACTGCTTGTGATCAGAAAGTAAATAGACTACCCCTGAACATGATACATAAACTATGTTTTACACAGTGACATAAATCTGTAGAAATGACATACATTCTTTCTACACCTATAGTTTTCTAGTTGAGCGCTTGGTTCTTTTCTGCTGTGACATTCATTCGTGCCTTGACTGTGATATTCATGATATTATTTTTAGCAAGGTGATGACCGCATCCTCAAGATATCGCAGAAGAAGTTCTGTGCCAGTGGACCACATAATGGTGAGTGTTTGTCGCAGACAATGCCTGGTAAAACTGTATAAAAATGAAATGTGGATTTACCAAATCCATTAGATGCAGTGGTTAACAGATTCGGTTGGCAATCGTAAGGTCACTCGTTCAATTCCAACCCCTTCAGGGTTGTGTCAGGAAGTGTATCCAGCTTAAAAATGTGCTGAATCAGAAAACGTGTAGCTGCCTGTTGTGGGAATCCCTTGTAACAAGGGAGCAGCTGAAAGTAGCTAGCTAACTAGATGCAGACCTAAGGTTGTTTTTTTTAATGAGTTAAGAAAAGAAAAAACACTTTGAATCTAATCTTCCTGTGGTGGCTCCATCATTTGTCTGCTAAACAGAAGAAAACTGCCCCAGCTGGATGGTCCCCATTAGTATTTGTACCAGTGAGGACCCCAAATGCACCAAGCTCAAGGTTCTGCTGGACAGACAGGAGACCACCATCACTCTGAATAGCGTTGGCCCAGACCAGTGGATCAAGGTGAGGTCCCTAAGCAATAATATCCTGGACTGAAAAATGATGCCAACACCAAAACGGTAAAATAATTCAGGTCATTTAAGCTGCTGCCAAAAAGTTACAACCCCAGATTTTACAGCAGATGATACATGTTTACAGCCATGTGCAAAAAAATCATGAAAAAATATTAATTTTCCTGTAGGCCAGAGTGCATTCCAAGATATTCACAGTAAAACCTGAGTGAAGATATAATTTGCGTAGTTTGTAAATTTAAACCAGATTGTGTCATTTCTACTCTTGCAACAGCTGCAGACTGAGTTTAAGAATAAACGGGAAAAGATGCATCGGTCTGTTGTCTTTTCATTAAAACTAACTTCAAAGTTGAAATAAAGTTAACAGACCGAGTTCCTTATTGTCAGCTGGGAGGACGGCTGTAGAGGATCTAATCATCACAGATTCAAATAACTCTTTTTCTATGAACCCAGTTCACTCTCAAAGGAACCGTTTAAGCAGCTATATTTATTCTTTTGTGTGGTCATTAAAATTATGACCACAGTGTAAATTGGCAAGGACAAGGACGGACTTGTTTAGCTGCTTATGCATGTGACTTGCAAATTACTGCAGCTGTTGAGTCTGTTTAACAGTTCCTCAGGAAGTAAGCATGGTAAACGCAATGCTTTTAAATGGATCAGTGCTTCACAGTTGATGCAAACAATGTGTTGAAATCCCATTACTGCTAGATCTAACTATGGGTATCCAGTGCAGTTTAGAGTCAGTTGTGATGGAAGTAGTGGAGAATAGTGATTGGATGCCTGCTGTTCACTATTGTCTCATTTTTATTCACCTAAAAAAAATTAATTCGCTCATCACGGCAAGCTTATTGTTGATTAATCTGTTGAATGTTAGCGTTCATTCTGATAGTGTTTAGCTGTGCTGGTGCTCAGCACTCAGTGTAAAGAGTAAAAATGGTAAGAGTACAAATTTCCCACAGCCTGACACAGACTTGTCTTTCTGCCGTTTTGCAGATCAACCCCGGCACTGTGGGCTTCTATCGCATCCAGTACAGCTCGTCCATGCTGGAGAGTTTGCTCCCAGGCATCAGAGACCTCAGCCTGCAGCCTGTGGACAGACTAGGACTGCAGAATGACCTCTTCTCCCTTGTAAGCGACACACACACACACACACACAGCTGGGAAATAAAACAATTAAAGAATAGTATTTCCTTCATTTTGTTCACGTCAGAATGTAATCGGCTGCAAAGCTAACTGCTTGTGAATGTAGAAAGGAAATCCACTCCCTTCCAGAGTAAACAGCCACCTGGTTTAAAGTACAAGGGAGCAGGAAGACTGAAAAGAAAATGTGTGACATGAAAGTGGAAAAAAACAGAAAGTCAGACAAGTACAACTGTTTCTTATTAGTAGATTTATTTATTACATGATCTGAAATTATAATTCTACTATGGAAGTGTTGCATCAAAGAGTGGATGTGGCTAATTAGGAATAATGAGCGGATCTAGCTAATGAAGCTCATTGTTTTTTTTCCTGCTTTGTGTCTCTTTATTGTGTCTTTTATCAGCACAACAGTTTTCAGCTAGAAAGACAGAGACAAAAATGTTTTCTAATGATCAGTTTTGTAACACTATAAACTTCTATTAGCTGACACAATGTGCCTCTCTGTGCCCCCATAGATGTTTAATTTAAAATTCTAAGTGGCTTATGATGAATCATTCTATTAATTATTGTCAACATTTCTAAACATAGTGTTGTTAGAGGTTAATGACAGATAGAAGCAGATTTTTCCAGAGCTACATGACTTACATTTTCAGCCTCTAGACACTAAAGCTGGTATAAAGTGAATTTGTGATTGACTCTCTGCATCATCACCTTAAATATAAATCAATATCTGTGACCCTTGATGTAAATTAACACAACATGAACATTATCGCTAACGTGTTGCATCACTGTAAATTTCACCTTTTTTTTACGTCTTTCTCCATTTCTGAGTCCCACATTAACATTTTTCTCTCTTTGGGAAATACAGCAGCTATACATTTAGCTAGAAGACGCCTTTTTTGGCAACATACAAAGAAACATTGTGTGTGTTTGGTATTTGTTGAGCAAAATGAAATCACCTGCTACTTAAGATATTATTCCTTTTATGCTCACTTTTCTTCTAAAGTGCTTTTTAGATGCATCAGATCACAGAGATGATATGTGTTGAAGCTGTAAGCTAGCCATGGGATGTCATTACTTTCCTATTACTGAGCCAGTATCACCATGTCGTTACTGGAAGCAACGCCAGGCTGCAAAATGAACTCTTTCATAATATACATTATCTGTCTATGAGATTTAAATACTCATTACTGAAGGAGCTGGAACGTTGTTCCAGATTCTTCTGGACCACTTTAACCCCCGACTATAACATTTTATGTGATTTGTGTCCAACCTAACTTGGTTGGGTTGTAACAAATTAAACGCACTGGCAAACTCTTCATTCGTCCTCTGCTTCCTTCCCACTGGCTCAACACAAAGTGGTTTTGGATTAATGTCAGACCTTTATGCTTCCTTTTTTAACTCTTACACAATCTACAGCATTAGTAAAGGATTGGAATTTTCCTGAACTTTTATTGCAGTCAAATTAGATGTTGACACTGTGTGTGATAGGAGTAATGTTCAGAAGATCAAACGGCAGCTAATCATAAATCTCTTTACTTGTTCTCCTTTGAAAGCAAACAACACAACAGGGTTAGTCCATCTTCACTAAAGTCAAACCTTATTGTTTTGCACATAAAAACAAGCTCATGTGGACGTGTTGGCCGTATGGTGACAAAAAGTGCTTGTTTATTCATATTTCTTCTCTGTTTGGAAACATATTCTAACCCTGACTTCAAACTTACTAAGAAACTAGCCTGAAACACAGTCACTTCACTGGAAAAGCATTTCTTCTGACCCTGAGGCAGTTAAGGAAATGGATCCACGTTTCTTAGAAGAAAATCCATTCTTTGTTTTCTATGAAATGCTTTATTGTGGGTGTTAGTACCATTGTTGCACAACTTTTCCTTTGCTCCTGTGCTACAAATACCTGTAGTCTGAGACTTCAAATGTGGTTATAAAGTTAATTTTTGTAACCCTTCACCTTGAAAAACTATAACATCCACCATAAAGCACAAGGCTTTCATTCTGCCGGGATGTTTTTGTTTCTAATGGATTTGTGGCCTCAGTCTCGTGCAGGGATGATCAGCACAGTGGAGGTGCTGAAGCTGATGGAAGCCTTTGTCAATGAGCCCAACTACACAGTTTGGAGTGACCTGAGCTGCAACCTGGGAGTGTTGTCTTCTCTGCTGTCCCACACCGACTTCCACGAGGAAATCCAGGAGTTCATCCGGGAACTCTTTACTCCCATTGGCCTCAAGCTCGGCTGGGACAGCAAACTGGGGGAAGGTGAGAAGGCATTGTAGACAGATTGCATTCAAGGTGTTCAAATCTTCCTTAGAGCCAGCTCCATTCCTTTCCTTGTTATTAATATTTAAATTGAGAGGATTTTTTTTTTTTTATAGAGTCTTTTTAAAATTTGTTGAAAGTGCAGGAAATTAGAGAGTTGGAAAGTAAAATATTTGACCTTCATTTTGAAACTTGAAAACGTTTTGGAACAAAATGGCAGTAAAAAAATGAGCTTTTCTTTTCTTTTTTAGGCCATGAGAGCTACCCTGTTATCAGATGAGCTTTTCGGTTACTTGAACTTGAACCGAACCATAACTAAACTCGTAGCTGTTGTCCCAGGTTCTGCTTTTGTTTCCACTGTCATCTTCCTGCTTTGTAGACAAGTTGGATAAGATGACTGACTGAAATTAGTGTGAAAAAGCTTTGTCCACGAGTAATGGAGTAACCTAAGGGCTATCTCTGTGTGCTACAGGTCACCTGGATGCTCTGTTGAGAAGCCTGGTTCTGGGGAAACTGGGTAAGGCAGGACACAAACCCACACTGGAAGAGGCCCGGCGGAGATTCAAGGACCACGTGGATGGCAAGCAGGTTTTACCTGCAGACCTGAGAAGTCCAGTAAGTTGAGCGTGCTTGCGCAGGCACTTTGGTAATGAACAGTGTAGATGGGACTCACACTAATCAGTATGTTTTGCTTTAAGTTGCTAAAACAGGTGGTGTTGCCAGAGTTCCTGTAAATAAATCAAATTAATAAACCAAAAAAGTTCAAATTTTAAAATGTGGACATAAGCAAGACCTGACTTGAGCCTAGAGCTGAATATCTTCTTCTACCATTTTTTTTTTTCTTTCTAGTATGTGGCCATTTTTGTTTTTGTTTGTTTATTCAGTAAAATAGCCTGCGGACACACTGTTAAATATGCCTGTGGATGGAAAAAGTGTTGAAATGCTGACCTATCTAAGTCTGTAGTAGTTGGGATTTCAGGTTAACAGTTACAGTCAGTCATTGCACACTGACTGGCAAGCACTAGTGAAAAAAATCTATCTATAAATGATCCTTCCTCTGTGTTTGAGCCTTATTTAGCTCATACTGAGCATTGGTACGACCCCTCAAAGGTGTATACTCTGGAGGAAATTCAACGCCGATGGCTTTCTTTGAGTTAGCTAGCTCAACAAAGCCTAAAACCCATTTGGAGATGATAGTTATCAACAAGCTCTCTGTTAAGAAGAGCTTTGTAATTCAGGCTCTCTGCACCTCGTATAAAAAGAGGCTTTTTGTTATTTTAATGCTAAAGGTGTAACTCTCAGTTTTACTCTTTCATTTTGACGTTATCACGACAGCTGGACATCAGAGCTCTGAAACTTTAGATTGGATACATTTAAACATTATCGGGCTATGAGACAGTGACCTTTAAAGGAGACATGGAAATCTCTTTAGTTTGGTATGGCTCAACAGCTTGGACGTATAAAAGGTATTACCCAGCAGAGAAGCTATATGCCACTTAAACATGCATATATTCATTTTTTGAAACATGTTTTATACTTTCTTTTATTCCGCTGCTGTCTCTTACACATTAAGCATTATAGCAGAACACACACAGAGAAAACTGCCAATCAATAAAATGAATGTACTTGAAACATGCTGTAAATCAAAGAATTAGTGAAACAGGACTCTGCCAACTTTGAACTGAAACTCTGAACATAACTTGCTCCCAACCAGGTTACATGTTCAGCATAGGTTACCATGGGGATTTAGCCAGGTAAAAAGAGAGCCACTTTCCTGACACAGAAAACTGGCTTTAATCTGGCTTTATAGTGCACTCCCCAGCATGTCTTCTGAAACAAGCTGTCTTAATTTTAGTCCATAGTGCTCATGATGACCTTATATTAGCAATGTCTACTCTCTGTGATATCATACAGAGCCAACAGCATCTTACAGTACAGTACAGGAGATGTCTTCTGTAAGGAAAGGAAAATAGTATGTGTAGTATAATAAGTCCAGTTTAATTGACAAGATAAGTAAAGAAAGTCTTTGGATTTATTTCCATCTATTTGTAAAGTTGGCCTCCAAGATGACGCTACTGTCACTGACGAGGTTTGATTGTGAAGATTTGGGTAAAATTTCGATAAAGGGCTGGTCACATGACCATGGATCACCTGATTTTTGGTTAAAAACTTCATTTCTCTTTATAAGGTGTAAGATTGTAGGTGCTTATCTCAGACTGGATCAGAAGCTTTCATTTGTGTGCAAAGTGATTATAAAATACAGGCCAATGGGGAAAAAACCTTGAAGGCCCAACAAAATGCAGTATAGCAGCATCACCATACTACAATGTAATTCAGTTAGACAATATCCTTTAATAATATTTAAGTATCATTCTGCGTGTGTTTTGTTTTTTCCCCCACAGGTGTATCTAACAGTATTGAAGCATGGAGATAGTGCTACACTGGACACGATGCTGAAGGTAAAACTACATCCTCTCTCCATCTTACACTGTGAAGGTTTGAATGACGTATTCTGTGTCATTTAGCACCAATAATTCCAAAGGACAGGACTTAGACCTGAGTGACTGTAGTTGGGTGATCATAGTCACATTGTGTCTTTGTCACTACTCCCTCAGCTCCACAAGCAAGCAGACATGCAAGAGGAGAAGAATCGAATCGAGCGAGTTCTCGGAGCCATCTCTGCCCCCGATCTCATCCAGAAAGTGCTCAACTTTGCCCTCTCGGTACACAAGACCTTTTAATTGCCGGCTTGCGAGCGTAGTTTTATTTCTCAGGATACAGGAAAAGAAAGGAATGGGATTTACTTGTAATCATGGTAACATAAAAAGACCCAGGGGTGTTTTTATTCTATAATCTTTTTCAAATGTAACCCTCGAGTCGTGTTTTTAGTGTGCTTGTAAACTACCTTACAGATCAGAGTGAGTAAAATTTGGAGTATTGGCTTTAGAAAAGTGTTGCATTTAGCTTTAGAGTGCTGTGTACGCTGAAGTTACTGTCAGTTCAAAACTAAAGGAAATTACAATTAAAACTGCTTTACCTAAAACCTGAAGGTGAACCGATAAAATTGGATGTTATGCTTTCTTGTTACAGCATTACAGGAGTTTAGGAGTTGTAGAAAGTCTGTGTGATGATTCTCCAGCTGCAGTGTGATGGAGGCCAACATGGCTTCTGTCTAATACCACGACTGCTAAATTTTTTCTCTCTGCGTGTTCTGGTCCCCAACAGGAAGACGTTCGTCCCCAGGACACGGTTTCAGTAATCGGGGGAGTGGCAGGAAGCAGTAAACAAGGACGGAAAGCTGCCTGGAAGTTTGTCAAGGATAACTGGGAGGAACTTTATAACCGCTACCAGGGAGGATTTCTCATATCAAGGCTTATCAAGGTAAAGAAAGGGCCTCCTCTTGCTTCAGATTTACAGTTTCCTGAGGTTTTCCGGTTATTTCACTGAAAAATATATATAGACACCATTCACGCACACTAACACACACACTGTTGTATATATGTTTTTATCTTTTGAGCTTGTGTTCGGTCAGGCTACAAATATTGGAAGTTTTATTTGTTTTTAGTCTGTTCACATTTGTCTTATTCATGTGTCTTTGCAGCTCACGGTCGATGGATTTGCTATTGATAAAATGGCTGTGGAAGTCAAGGTGAGCGCTCCTTCTTCTGGGATTTAATTCAATTATATTCATTTTCCCTTTTAGGTAATGAATGGTAAAGGGAATGGTTCTTGTATATTGCTTTTCGACTCTACTTGATGTCTCTCCTTTGATGTCTTTGGTAGTTGCTTATTAGTTGCTTATTTGCTCTAAACTAAATTGTAGTTGAAATCGATGCACACCCACTTCACTCTGCCTGTATGCCCTTAGCAGCTTAAACCCTACTGCTATGAATACACAAGCATTTTTCCAGTCCAGATTTCTAAATGAGGAAACTGGAAATTTTTGAAAAGTCTTATGGAAAATGTTGGCACATGAGAGAAATGCAATAGAATTCCAAAAGGAGGTTGTAAAAGTGTTCAGTTCATTAAGAAATCGAAACTCCATTTTATATAAACTTTATTCTTTGTAGGAGGTTCTGTTCTGTTCTCTTTTATTATCTATATTCTGCACTCTCAACAGTTTTTAAATATATGGATTAATCTGATGTAGTGTTACTGTTACTGATATGATGTAACAGAAGGTTAAGGGTTGCCTTCCTTTCTGTCCCTGCAGAGTTTCTTTGAGAGTCACCCGGCGCCAGCGGCCGAGCGTACCGTGCAGCAGTGCTGTGAGAACATCCTCCTCAATGCCGCCTGGCTGAAGCGTGACGCAGAAGACATCCACCAGTATCTACTCCAGCGCAAAGCACCCCCCGTCTGAACTACCAACCCTGTTGCCGCCACTCCCTACCCCCGCCCCTCCCCACCCCCAACTACAGACCAGAGCGGGAGACCAGAGGGTACTTTGCAGCAGGCTTCATTTCTCTAAAGAAACTGCAAGAAACAAGAAGACAAAGCCAAGAATTTAACAGTGTGTTGGAAACACAGACTCTTTTTACGTTAACAAGCAAAATTCAGTTTAGACAGACCAGGAATGTAGTTTTATCCCCATTCTGTCCATCAGCAGATGACCCATCTGTTATTCAGCACGCAATTTTTAAATCTCACAAGCACCCCGACCCTCAAAATGATCGCTAACCCTGCTAACGTACTCACATGACCAGCCCGTAAACACCCCTTTATCCACTCTTGCTCGTAGCTGAGAAAACTGTGAACCCTGTCCTCCTTTTTTCCTGCTGTCGGCCATTCTGAATGCATGAAGTGTCTGGGGTTTGTTTGGTTTTTTTGTTCTTCTTCTTCTTCCCTGCATTTGCTGCTTTAATTATATCAGTTAGTCCACCTTGTTGTGATACTTTCCCACATCCTTGTTTCTCTCACACGTTCCTCCTGGTCTTCCTTCACCTTTGGGCGCTGTGATTGGGTAAAGTAAAAACAAACAAAACAACCTGGGCAGAATGGGGTTAATAACCATAGTGTGTGTTATAGTTTCCAACAGCACTGATTCTCCATTGCTAATAAATGGTTAGGACGAGGCGAGCAACGCTAGCATGGTACTACATTATAAATTGTATAATGCAAGCATTATTTTTAAATTTTTTGTTTTTTTGTTGCCAGTATTCCTAGCAAAGAATTAAATGGAAAGGTTCATGGATACCTGTTTCCACTCCAACCACACCCCCTAGCAAGAAAGAAAGAAACAAACCTCAAGCTCTGTTTGTGTGGAGCAGAGATTGTGTAGTTAAAATCATCCACAGATTCTTTATCCTTCTCCCACAATGAAATGATGGTCCAGGCGTGTTTTTATAAAAGCGATGCAGTGATTTATTTAAATGTTGCGATAATCCTGTTATCCAAGGACAAGGAAAGAAAAAGATCACAACACTACTTACCGGGGCCTTTTCTTTCTGAAGTAAAATCCTGAAACACCTCTTCATAGGGTTGAGAATCCAGCGAGACCCAGTTCGGACTTTGCGGGCGCGACACATCGACGTTGACCTTGCCGTCGACCTCGGAAGCCTTAAACCGGTCGACCGGTTTTGCAGTAAATATTCAGCACTGAAGTGGTGATCATAGGGGACTTCCTCGTAAACATCAAATGTATCTAATGTGACAGATTACACAGACTTGTTGAACGAGTATATCTATTATAGAATTTACAATTTGATGTGTTTTTTTGGAAACATACCAACGAGTCATCTAACCTGTTGTCGAGACCCCGCCCCCTCCCTCGGAACATTTTTTTGTTTTGTTTTGTTTTCTTTCTTCTTTTTTTTTTCTTTTTTGTTAAAAAAAATACAGTTGGTGTTCATTAAAGTGGAAAAGGATTATAAAAACGAATGATGTGAAATCAGTACATGTTGAGTTTTATGAGTGAGGGGTGAGTGTTCGTCCATAAGAATATAATTTTTAGCTAGTGCAGCTCCCGTTCCTGTTAACCCTATTCAGTTATTTTTCTTTTTCTTTCCTAGTTTGAATTTACAGATGTGTATCGAATCTATCACATGCACTGAATAATTAAGTTCCTTTTTTGAAAAGGGGACTCACTGAATGTGTGTGCCTGCTCACAATGTGGCTGAGCATCTTTCTTGAGGACAACTCAAACATGACTCGCTGAAGTCATTAAAGAGAAAAATATATACAAAAATGAAACATGTCCAGCTGTGGACAGTCCAGAGCAGGGAGCTGTCAGTTCACGGTTAACTCTGGTGACTTGTAGCCGAAATATGAGAATTGCTTTTCCAAATTTCCCACGACACTTACTCAGGTGCTCAGCAATAGATCTGCAAAATTTGAAGCCGGTGGTATGAACATATATTTATCAACTTACGAGTAAGCTTGTTTCTTAGCAGCAAATTACAAGCAGATGAAGAATGTGCACCAACTGCTTAACTCCCTAAAACTAGATTTATTAAAGATCAATTCTGATAGAAAGTTAAAAACCCATTTTGGTTTTAAGTAAAAAAAACACTTGTGTTCACTGAACATGCAGACGTTTCTTTAAATTACTCTGATTGTAGTTGAACATTATGAGCAAATGTAAACATGTAGTTCATTAAAGTAACTGATGTCTGTCCCTTAAGGACATTGTTCAGGGGCTATTACAAAAAAAGGCTTTCTGGGAAGCTTATTGTAGTAACATTCATCTTTCATCAGCAGAGCTTGGTTATCATCAGACACTAGAAACCTAAATGATAAAAGGACGTTTGATGGCAAAGCTGGGAGATGCAGAAGAGGAGCAATATAGGGTAGAGAGTAGCAGAGTAGAGCCTATACATCGCTGTTCTACATCTTTATAGCATTTTAAACTAAATTATTAATATTGTCTGCATATTTTAAGCCCTTTGGCATCAAGGTTGAAAAAAACATACACTGTTCAAAAGCACCAAACCTAATGAGTCTATCAGCGCAAAGCATTTTAAGTGTCTTCCACTTACTACATCATAGGGTGAAAGGCAGGGGACACCCCAGACAGGTTGCAACTGCATCGCAGGGCTGACACAGACATATAACCGCTGGTGCTTATCACTGCACCACTGTACCCCCCTTTTTATTGTGAATCTATTCTTTCAATTTTTTTCAGTTTCTAATTTAGATTCTGTACTCGCTGTTTCCATACTTATGGCTGTGGGTCATTATCTCATATAGCATAAAATAAATACACCCTATGTGTTTAATATGTAAAGCATATGTAAAATATGTAAAAAGCATATATTGCATATGTATGGCCTTAAAGTGACCTAAAGCACTACCTGAAATAAAAATGAGTCATTTAATCTGGCCTCATTATCTGTTTGTCATTCAGCTGAGTCCCAGTTTAAAGGGGGAAAAAAAGGAAAGTTTGCGGTCTAGGACTAAATCCATGTGTGGAAACGGGCCCATTGAATGCAGTGCAGTTTTCTAAAAAACAAACACTTGATGGAGCTTGTTTGGATCCCGATGAGCGTCACCTTCACAGCGGTCGGTAGGTGGCGTGAGTGCACCGAGTGTTTGTAGAGCTGAAGGAAAAGGAAATGATGAAGTCAACTTTGCTGCTCAGTTGAAGATGCTGCTCAGGAAATGACAGCTGTGTAAGTAAACTAAGTGCACTGTTAACTGATTCATGAATATCGTCATATTAATCTATTCGCAACGTGAACTTTAGGCATTGAGCTAACCCCCGGCCTCCAGCTTGTGTAAACTCCTGAACGTGTTTCGCTTAAGCTAAACAGGCTACGTGCAGCGGTAGCTGCGTGATAGCTAGCTGCTTTAAGAAGCTAACCTGTTCAGTAAGTCAGTAGCAATGTTTTTGTGTGGACTGTTTCTGAATGATACAGTTGGGGGTAACTGACATAGTTTTTAACAGTACGTCTGTTTTCATTATTACACTTTTACCGTTGGGGTTGTACAGGTTGAAACTGCTATTCTTGGCTGTTAGCAAGGTAGCATGCGGCAGGTTCAATCGTTACAGAAAGCTCTTTGTTTAATTTATCAGACGTATTAACTTCGAAATCCGTGAAACCTTTTAAGGGAGCCCCCTCCCCAAGTTGGTGTTCATTTGTTAATAAAAAATATAGTTAATGGTTAAAGTTGGTTTAATTCGTGTCAGAGGTGAAATGGGGAGCAGGTGGTTATTTTTAACCGTGCCGAGAGGCTCTCTATCGAAAACTCTCCGGCTTCTTTAGAGTCATGTTTCACTGAGCTGTGAGGAGGCGGCAGACGGTTAGCGCGTCACTTTCTCCGTTTGTTTCTCCCGAGTATGTTCAGTTTTTGGCAGCAAACCTACAGGTGTCCTTTCTGTTCTGGAAACCAGTTTGTCTTGTCTTGTAATGTATTGAAGGACTGAGGTGGGTTATCCGACATGCTTTACTGTCGTGTTTTTGTAGTTTTGACTTCCCATAGTCATTCTGTTGTCTTTATTTTCTTTTTATGCGTAGCAATTGTATTATACGTGTACACTACCTCACATCGGGTGTTTAGGTTGTAGTTTAATGGATAATTGGTTGTCTTACACATTTCCCCTCAAATCAGCAAATCCCATAAAACTGGCAAACCATTCCTTAATTTAATCTCGCTAACAGCTGTGGATTTATCTTGTCCCTGTATTCCATGAATATCCTTTAATAGGACAGCGGTGGAATAACAAAGTGAATATTTGCTGTGATGGCTCTGTTACAGTAGATAACTTATTAACTGTACATAATAAAATGAGATGAAGCAGACTGTGTATTGTTAGATAAGCTTTGAAAACAGGCTTTGTAGTGTAGGACTAATTGATTACTTGCCTTGACTAAAACAGGTTAGGTGATGGGAGGTTAGGTGATGGGATGTCAGTAGGAACCTACAAAAAATTCAGGGCCAGAAACATGTTAGTCACTTGTTTTAAATGGAAAGTGTCTACTGAGTAACATCCTACTAACAAAATGGCACGTTTCCTGTCAAACAAACCGTGTAATGATTAACTTTGACACCCTGCACCAGAAGATGCTATTTTTAAAAAGTCCCGAAGACAGCTATTTTTTTTCCATAAGTGCTATTAAAAACCTAAGCTTTTAGTCAACCTAACTTATGCTTATAACTCTGTAACAACTAAAAAGGATGCAAATAACAGTGTACAGGGTTGTCTGAATATGGCTGTTGACTTATTAACTAATTAAAATTTAGATCCTAGCCTTATGTTATGTAAAAATACAATGCTTTTCACATATCTTTACTTATTCAAGTGGGACATTTTTTGGCTAAATCAACCATCCTCTTTATTCTGTTTATCCAGTTCAGGGTTGCAGAGGTGGAGGGCTATCCCAATTGTTAGGGAGCAAGGCGAAGGGTATACCCAGGAAAGGTTGCCTGTCTGTTGAAGGGCTAACACTTAAAGACAATCTGTTAGCCTGACATGCCTGTCTTTGCACTTTGGGAGGAGGATGGACCATCCTGGAGAGAACCCATACAGACACGGGAAGAACATGCAAATGCCACACAGAACAACTAAGGCAGGGTTTGTTCCTGTGAGGAGACAGTTCTAACCACTGCATTGCAATCTGCCATTCATTAATGTTTTTTCTGTTTAATAATTGTTCAGTCCATGCTTTCTTGTCAGCCAAGGTGATTCCCAAATCCTACTTCCTGTCTCATTTCAAAAATGGTGTGGCAAAAAGGCAAGATGGCAGCTGGTGGTGTTGAAGTAAACATTATTTCTCCCCGTGCTCTCAGTGTGATGGTTAGCCTAGCGCCTATCCTTGGCTTCACTGACAGTCCTCAGCTATTTTATATGCAAAAAGCCGCTTTCCTTGTTGCCCAGGCTTCAAACATCATGGGATTGCGGGAAAACACCAGGAGCATCTTTCCAACATCTCTCCCGTCAGACCAGAGCACTAAAATGCTTGGGACTCTTATTATTGGTTGAAGAAAGACGGCTTATTTTGGTTTGTTTGCATTTCTGGGAATAGGCAATTTTAGGGTGTTTCTTTATTATTTTGGTGCTTATTTGCTGGACATTTTTTAAGGAGTGTGGGCTTCCCGTTGTAATACACAGTATTAAATTGACAAGCATGGTGTGTGAGTTCCCTTCAGGAGTGTGCTTGACCTTTTCACTTACAGAGTTTGAGATAACTGGGTTCATGGGGTATTGAGTTAGTGAATTCCTGAATCCAGATGGGGGTTTGACCCAGTACCCACGTTTTATTTCGTTGCCAGAGAACACTCTGGCTTGCAACCCAAGTAAAGGACAAAGAAACCTAATTCATGGGCAGTCCCCTACAACTGCACCACTGTACGACCTTCGGCTGATTTAGCTGTAAAGGCAGGTTTCATCATGGCAGAGGAAATGACTGTAACATACAGCTGAACTACATATCCCATTGTGCCAGCAGTTGTCATATTCAGGCTCTTGAAACAGGTTGTTGGGAGTTTGCTGTATGGTAGCCTTATTACAGAACTGCAATCACAATGTGTTTTACTTGACTAAATTGTGTGATGGATACAACTTTTCTGTTTTGGGCTTTATATGGCATTGATTGTGTGTGAGAAGCCTTAATATGACACTGACTCAAGTAAGGTGATTCTACATATTTTAATGCTCTGTATGTTTATGCGTTCACTTTTCATGGTATCTGTCTTGCTTCCCTATCCTTTCAAAACTAACTATTGGGGGCTCTCTTTTATGATGCTTTATGGTCTCGCTTTCCCCCTCCCCATTTTGCTAATGGGTAAATCAGTTAACCCATGCATAAAGCACTGTTGATCTTTTCCTGCTGAGCCTACATTAAAACCGCCTTTATCCAGTCAGTTTCTGCTGCCTGCCTATTGAAGACGGTTTGTATAGCTCCTCTCTGTTCAGCTCCCCTCTGCTGCTGATTTACAAACAGCTGGCTGTGACAGCAGTTGGAGTTGGTTGTACTGACTTCAGTAGCTCTGAGCAACAGTTTAGCCTTTGCCTCTGTTTGAATCTGGCCTCCTGATCTGTGTGTTGTCCGGTTATGTTTTTTTTCAGGCTGTCTGATGACTGACTGACAGATGCCTTCACCATGAAGCTGAGCTGCAGCGCGCTGGTTGTCGCCCTCCTGCTGTCCCAGGCCAGAAGCTTCCTGAGCCCCACAGAGGATGACAGCTTCCCTGAAGAATGGGTTCTGCTCCATGTGGTTCAGGGCCACATCGGGGCTGGAAACTACAGCTACCTACGCCTCAACCACGACGGCAGAATCATCCTCCACATGCAAAGCCTCAAGGGAGACGCAGACCTGTACGTGTCAGATAAAACCCTGCACCCGAGCTTCGACACCTACAAGCTACAGTCGGCCACCTGCGGACAAGATGTGGTGGTGGTACCGGGGGACTTCACAAGGCCTGTGGGCATCGGCATTTACGGCCACCCGTCTCACCAAGAGAGTGAGTTTGAAATGCGAGTGTTCTACGATCAGACTGTGTCCCAAGACCCATTTGATAAGGGCTCTTACAACTCAGAAGGTGTACATAAGGAAAAGAAATCTGCTCATGCTACAGAGGACGACTTCCAGGAGGAAGAGTCCATCTTTTGGACTATTCTGATCGGACTTCTGAAGATTATACTTGAGATTTTGTTTTGAAAATCACTGTTCATTGCTGTGACAGCAGGAGGAGATTCTGCCATGGTATATTAGATTATTTCCTTTCATTTTGTGAGGGTGAAAAAATGTTGCACCAAACCCCAGGGAGATTTCTGACATTTAAAAAAATCAAATCTACAGACTTGATAGTCAAATAGCAAAGTCAGATTTACAGCGCGGAATTCACCAGCGAAGCCTGACCAATCACAAAATGTTTCACAAAGTGTATTTAGTTTTACGCAAGTCCCTATTACACTGTTGGATTGAGCAGGGTGCTGCTCTAGTGAAGCTCATGATTTAAGTTTGGGATCTTTGTGATTCTGTAATTAATTGCGGGTTAGACTAAAAGAACACCAGGGGACTTTTTCTGGAGTCTTGAAAGGTATATATGGAATAAGAAGTTTCTTTATGCACATAAGTCAGTCACTAGAACCATTCTTCCTTTTCCATTGGCCAAAATCATAGAATTATTTAAAAAATGAAAGGTAAAAAATGCAGTGAAGACACATGGGTTCTAAATTTGAGCTGCTTTGAGGCTTCAGCACTTTGGGATACTCCCATGCTATGCTTCAAAGAGAAAGTGTTAACTTTTTTTTTTTCTTCTCACTGTCACACTTGGGAGACACATTGAAATGCTTCCTTTATTTCATGCCTCCACACATCTGGTCGGTCTGATCTTGTAAAATTTTCTTAGAATTTCTGTTTACAAAGCATTAAGTTCCAAAGCATTGTTTGTCACAGCAATCAGAAGCAGGGTTCCCAACACATTGTGATATTCCCACCGTACAGGAAAAATGATGGTGTGTGTGCAGGATTCTTAGGGGGAGTTTGTAAACTAAACTAACTCGATGGTTAACAGCAGTTTGCAGAATCTTTACTTTAGCTGCTACTTGGAAGTTGAGATTTTCTAACAAACCTAATTTTACCCATAGCAAAGTTTTCAGTTTGATTATAATTAGTTGTTTTTTTCCCCCCACATTTGCACATGCAGCAGACTTTGGAAGATGAGTGCAGCTCTGTATGTTTTTTTCCTCAGTGCACAGAGGATCTTCGTGCAAAACTGCCAAACTATGCCCAACATCATAATCAACAGTATCACAGAAAGTTTTGAGGCCTAATCTTCACTTAATGCCACTGTTAAGTTTTAATGCGTGTGCTGTTCTGGTGTGGTTACATTGTCTGACTTGATCAGCTGTCACTATTTCTTTTACCATGATCTAAATGTCTAGTTTTTGTGCACAGATTCAAACCTTAGGTCAAAAACTGGCTGGGCTTCACCTCTCTGATGAGTTGTCTTTCAGCTATGCAGCTTCTGCTAAAATCCACCACACTTGACTTCCAAGCTAATAATGCTGATTTGATTAGTGTTAACCCAAACCCCTTAATTTGAAGTCTACTTAGGCCACACTGTGCACGGGGTTGTTGTTTCCTTATTGCTCAAAGGGGAGGGATCGGTTAGCCTCATAGTAGCTTCAGCTTAACATTTCTTTCTACAAGAGGACTACAGTTTGTGCCCACTTATATTTAAAGTGTAGTCAAAGCTGGTGTAGAGCTGAAGGAGTGACACAGTAAGTCAACATTTATGTCGTTTCCTTTCTGTATCAAGATGGAAATGATTGGCTGGCCCCCTCCTCACCCTGTGAATGAATGAACACCACCTGTCTGTCTTAACACAGCTCAGCACCATGTGAGTTTGTGGTCGAATATACTGAGCAATACAGTCATTTTGAAATATAGATAAGATTTGTGAATCCTTGGACACAAAGGGGGACCTTAAAAGATAGGAACTGATTTTCCTCAAAGCAGATCATTCAGTACAAGTTTTTTTGCTGTTTAAGGAGACGTTTCATTGTCTTGGACTCCACACAGGGAACATGTGGTTTGTGAAGAGATTTCTACCAACCTGTTAACATGAGTAGCAGCATTGTATTTAGTTTGATCGCTCACTTTTGTTTTTGCCTGTTGGACAAACTCCTGATTTCAACATCACCTCCAGCGCTGGAGTTCAGTTCTGAGTAGAACTTTGTTACCCTCTGAGCAGAAATGTTCAACAGTGCCTTCAGATCGATCCTCTGAACACCTGTGGAGCTTTCTTGTTCCCAGAGGCGATCTAGTCAGGTTTCACAATAAAATGAGAAATTGTTTTAAAATCTTGTGTCACATTACTCTGTTTCTTAAGTCTTTTAAACATTTTTTTGTTAAATTTTTTACAGCAGGAATACCAGTAATAGTTTTATACAGTAGTTCAACACAGGCTGTGTTTTGCAGCATAAGCTACTTTAACATAGGCGCACAGTCCAGTGTTGCATATTACCTCAGTTTGGGAACCCTGGATTTAGAGGACTGGCTTTATTAAGTTATTGGAAAATGTTTATGCTATGCATCAGCTGAGTCTCAAAAGGATGACCTCAGTCCACAGACATTCTGGTCAGTGTGGTCAGACCCACTTTATTTTAGCTGTGTATAAATCACGATCTAGGCTAACGGTAAACTTACTCTGGTTAGTCTGTGGATCCTTGAGGAAATAATAGAGGGGATTTTCCCCCCATGGCAACTACACTGACTTCAACCCTTTATAAAGTTTTTTTGTTGTAAATTCAGATTTAGGCCAAACCCTCAGCACATGTTGGAAACAGAGTTTTAATACGTCTCCTCACAGGTCTGCACTATTTATTTACACCAGCATAAACCAGTGAACAGCTGCCCAGCATATTACTCTAATGCTCAGCTGCTTGTTTTAAACCAGTCAGAGTCATGAGCACATACGCTGACCGCCACAAGTTTGTTTACATGTTTGAAACCAATAAGAAAAAAAATAAGCTGCGGGTCAGTGTGTAGAGTCTTTCAGTCCTCTGTATCATCATCTTCATGTGAGTCTTGGGGCCAACTCGATGCTGTTGATCCTCAGCACCGTCTGCGGCTGGATGATGATCCTTTTGCGCTGGAACCGGTGTCTCTTCCAGAACCGCATGTGGACTTTGGGCCAGGACTCGGTCTTTTCGATTACAGTGGCCTCGACTCTGACCAGCTCCTTCCCCAGAAGAGGCCTACCAATCAGGGTGAAGTCCTCAGCTCCAACCAAAAGCACCTTCTCCATGCGGATCCGCTCCCCGCACTCCGCCTCGATGTGGTTCTCGATCAGGATCAAGTCTTCACCGGTGACCTTCCACTGGCGCCCGGCGAAGTGCACCACCGCGAAGAGCCGGCCGAAGTCCAGAAGGTTGATCCGCTGGTTTACGGTGCTCACCACAGCAGCGTGTCGGCTCCGCTCTTCTTCCGCCGAGAACGGACTCGTCTGCTCCGGCCACGGAGGTCTGGAGAGCGAGGTCCAGGGCATCAAGTCCCCACTAGCAGAGCTCTGTGTTCGGATGGCAGCCGGGGATAGGACAGGGTGTCTGGGTATTAACATTCTGCATGTCCTCCACAATCCGGCGTACGCCATGCTCGCCGACATCTTGACAGGAAGTCGTCTGGCTCCCACTGCGCAAGCGTCACGTTACAGTCACCTGACACTTCTGCCTTAAAAAGCATCCTTTAAAAACTGGAAAAAGGAAACCTTTCTGGCCAAGAGACAAACATAGCTTAACGCTATATTTTTCATAATATTAATTTAATTTGATAATCACTTTACACAATTTTCAGATGGACGCTAATTAATTCTATTATAGAATGATTTGGTTCCCGTGTATCTCGTATTTTACCAAGCAGACCCCTCAGACAGTTAATTCATTGTCTTGCCCTTTAATGCATCATGTTTTAGAAAGATTACACGTTTATTTGTTTCTCTGTTTGCTTTCTTGTTTTTTTACCTTTCCCACAGATTTCATAATAAGAAAATTATTCAAAAAGACTCAACATCACTGTTTATCATTTTAACTGCCGTTAACTGCTTAGATTAGAGGGAAACTCTTTACCTCAACTTCTAGTACCAAAGGAACCATAACAATTACTTCATACAGTGAAAGAATATTTTAATCAAACACGAAATATATCCGATGCTCTACATCTTACAGAATATGAAAATTAGATCAATTGAACTGAAAATGTTATAGGGACATTGACGTAGTCTAAACATTACGCATCCCATTAAATCAAACACGTTTCAGGACTGAGTTTTGTTAGTACACATATCATTACCACGACCTTGTTCAGTTTAAAGCCGGAATTTACGGCAGCACTTTAATGCACCGCTGATGTGCTCCATTTTGTGTCGGTCTGCTTATTTCCGGGTTTCCGAGAAGAGAGCGATAAAACGGTGTCAGCAGGGAGTATGGCTCTGCTGGCAGGTCAGGAGTGCAGGTAAAGTTTTCTATAGCTACCCAAAACTGATAAAAAGTGGTTCTCAGACGCGCCCGGCACTTTGTTCAATGCACCATTTATCTTAAAGACCTCTTGCGGACAGAGTTTGCAGGCAGCCGGACTGCGCTGACATTGACAGCTGGAAAGTAAACAGCTCGGTGCTAAGCAGCTAACTGCGGCTAGCTCCAGTGGACCCGCCGCTAGCCGAGCTGTTGAAACCATCAACAGCTAGCTAGCTAACCTGCGAGTTTCGTTGGTAACTTACGCCAGCACAGCTCACCAGCACCCTCCCATCATTTTTTTGGAGAGGGGATCAGACTCTCCACTACGAAGGATTTCTACATCGGCACTTCCCATTCATGTTGTTTAGGAGGACGAGACTAGCAAACCTCCGCTTTTTCGAGCCAGGGTGAGTAAATTTGTAATGCTAACCAAGTTCAAGTTAGCCTCTGCCAGGTATGTTTGCTCACTCTCCCTTTACCTGGGAGCGGCTACACAACCTGCCTAGGCCTTTGGATCATGTGTTTGACGAACTTTTATGTCACTGTTTTCATGTTTCTCCTAGCTGGAAGTCTGTCCAACAAAAACTGTGTTTATGCAGTGGTGTGCAGAGGTATAAGGATGTATGTACTTATGCGAAGGCACTAAATGTCACACTATAAAAATACCTCACTATATCGGTATTTACAGCGACGACTGTTGTCATTACATACCCAAGTAGGTAAACGTCTCTCAAACACTGTAAGTAATAACAGTGGAACTATCCGGTACACGGAAATATAAATGGTTATTTGAAAGCCAAAATAGTTGCCAGTTGTCGACTGATCGATTCTTAGCTTCTGCCTCGTGTATTCCTTAAGCTTAACGCAATAAAAATTTACATTTGTACATTATGTAGAAATGTATCTTCCACCCCTGATTTTATGGTAATTATATGGTCTCTACATGTTGAAAAAAACTGACAGTAGAAAATGTTTTGTTTTTTATTCTAAAGAATGTTTTGAGAACACAGTTCGGGCTCTGTTTTAGTGATATAGGGCCATCTCCACCCCCACCCCCCTAAAGCCTAGAAACACACACAGTGTTACAGGCCTGTAAGCTCAGCGTACTTCCTTAACCACAAAAGCATCCTACTTCCTCATACAGCCCTCCCTCTCTGGCTCTGTTTCACTGTACATCGCCAGACTGTTGATGTGGGGAAACTTCTGCCATCAAATAGCTGTTTACCAAAAGTTTGGGTGAACAGTTTAATGGAGAGCACATCTCAGCCTCATGACCTACTTAAGAGCTCATTTTTACTTTGATCTTGAATGGGCAGGATTAGTTAGATTATAGGGTCAAAGGTCAGGACTTGTTGCTTTTGCCATGGCATGGCTGCCAACTATATGAGCATTTTTACTGCCTGGGCAATATTTGATCATCATACCTTATTTAAACCACTGAGCCTTTTACCAAGTATCTGATGTCTTCTTGTGTCTATACAGTGTGGGTTGTCACTTAAAGAACTGCAAAGAATTGTTTAAAGCATAAACAACAGTTACTAGTTCCAGCTTCTCAAATCAGAGAATTTCATAGGTTTTGGGGGGGGGTTGTTGTGAAATCTCATAATAAAGTAAATATCATGTGAAGATGGATCCTTGAGTTGTGTAATAGCATTTGCACACACCTTTTTCTCCTGCTTTTTAGCTGGTTTAATTAAACCACTGTCACTGAAACAGGTCTATTTGAGACTACAATTAGTCTACATGCACCAGGTAGATCTTGAAATATTTGCCAAACCCCTACTCTGTTTTCGTAAATCTGATGCTGTGCAGTTCACTTTAAATCACGTCGCTGCCTGACTGGCGAGCTTGCTAGGTAAGATTCCTTTGGTTTCCCTCAGTGAAAACCTGTCTCAGCTCTAAACCATGCTGCCCGAGGACTGGAGCATAAAAGAGGTGAGGGCGGGGCGAGGAGCCAACTGCCTGCATGAGGCAACAATGAGCCCAGACAGCTAACTGGTTTGGGGAGATCCAATGACCTCAGACACTCTTTGTGTGAAAAGCTTTGACATTTAGAGCAGTTTCAGTGCAGGTGTATCATATGCAGGATGGACACAGTTAATGTATAATATAATTAACTATAATGTAAATTCAATACAAAAATCTTCGGTAGTCTTTTCAAATCAAAACTTTCCAACACTGGAAAAATGATGTCCATCATATATATGCATGTATGATAACAGGATTTTAAAAAAAAATATAAACAAATAGTGGTCAAACAGTGCTGAACTTATCTCGCTAAACTGACTGTATAACAAGTTTTATATTTAGTGTACCTTGTCGCAAAGATGGTTATTATTGATCAAGATCCTTGCATCAGGAGTCGGTCTAATTCAGACAAATGTCAAGTGACCAATGTGATTTAAGTTAGTGGCCAGAGCTTCTTTGTATAGATAAAAAATCCAGTGTATTCCATTGTGTTACAGACTTGCGTCACCCTGTATTTACACAAACCTGATCCTAGTTGCCACTGGGATTTCAGTGCCACTGTATTGGGAGATGAGACTGAACAGATGTTGGAGCCACTAAACATTGAACAACTTTTATTTCAACTGAAATTACTGCAATAGAAAATAGAGGGAAGACTTTGAAACCAATTGAGTCTGTGCACGAACTGGAAGTGGCAGATTACTGGCTATTTCATTAGCATTGTGAGACACCTAGATACACTTATTACTTGTTAGTTTTTGTTTCACAGGGGTATTGTCTATGGCCAAATCAATAACTTAGTCATTGTCTGCATTATAGCTACCTGAAGGCACGTTTCTGGAGACGGACAAGTTAGGCTCCAGTCCAAGATAAATATATGTGAAACTGATCAGTCATCTGTCATGGCTGATCAGCTAAAAAACAGGCCAATTCCAGTCAGCAGTTGACATCTCTAGTTCCCTCTGCAGGAAAGCTGTGCAGGGAACAGGAGCTTTTTGAATAACTTGATTCTCTTACCCTTTTTTCCACCAAAGGGACATAATTCCAAATTAAGTTCAGGGGAGATCTTTAGATTTCACAAAAGTGCCTAAGTCATTAGCAAGACTCTATAGAACTTGACTGCAAGCTAAGGTTGCAATGCAGCCATTTGATTCATGTTACAGCAGCTCATGACTGAATGGACATGGTGCAATAAAAGTTCTTTTAGAAGTACATTTTTACAAACACTTACCTCTACTTACATTTATTTAAATTTACTTGAGTAGGGTTAGGGGTTGCCACTTCAGCATGCAGTCAAGTTCTATAGTCTTGCTAAAGACCTACTAATTTTATACAGGTGTGTTGCAGCAGGGAGACATGTAGAAGTTTCAGGACACCGGCCCTCGAGGACTGGAGTTTGACACCCCTACTTTAGACCCACAACTGAAGACATTTTTGTTTTGTGGGTGGAGTAAGCCCAGAGATGATTTTTCAGGGGAAGATTCAGAGTAAAGTTAAGGCTTTGGATTCTTTCTGTAGAGACACAAGTCTAAAGCGAGTCTACCTACCTAGTTCTAGGGACTCTCTTAGGAAACTGCTCACTGAGCAGCATCCCTGAGAGCGACTAGCTTCAGGGGCTTTTATCTATTTGCAGTAACATAAACAATAACCAGCTGCTTGTTGGCATAACCTCAACTACAGTCGTGACAACAAGACGGAAGATGCTTTGTTTAGTGATGTGTGTTTGTTGTGTGTCTTGGCTTTCCTCATCTATAACTATAGAGTTGGAAATGCAAAATTTTAGCAATTCTGTCATGCCTGACAGCTATGTCCAGTCCACACTACTACAAACTTGTGTAGTTCCGACATAAGAAGTTCAGTTTCATTACGGGTGCGTGCGTGCGTGATAATCAGAAAAATCTTACAACTGGTTCAGTTCTGTCCTACAAATAGGTGGAGTGAGTTTCGTCACCTTAAGCCTTATAAAACTGATGATGCTTTAAAATGAGTAATAATCATGTTGTGACTCTTCATATTGGATTTACCTGAGAGCACCCTCCATTGTTGAACAGTTAAGGATTTACAAAAGATTACAAGTGAAATTTAAAAGACAGAACAGTAAAACTACTTATGTATCACATAGACCTGTTACCCCATCCATTTAGACAACTCTATCATTTCATCCTTTATCTCAAGCATCATGTTTCATAACAGTCTTGTCAACTGTATTGTGGAAACTGTCCCAATTCCCATGTGAGTAATCCAGGTCACAGTTGCATTTCACAGTGACACAGGCACAAAGTACGGAACATTTATAGCCAAAGGAAGCGATATAAAAACACTCAGTTCTTCACATTAAAATTAACATTCTCCTGTTGCAACATGTTAGCTCTGCCTGGATGCTGGTTAAATGCATTGTTCTTATTTTGGATGTGAAACAAGTAGTTGATCAGCAGAAGAAAAACTGAACACAGGCTTGGCTAATTGTTTCATTATTCTTTGGGTTCAAAATTGTTATCTGTGAGGATCTGGTGTTTGCTGTTCTCTTCTTTTTGACAATTGATTAGCTTTAGGTTTTGAACCTAAAGAAACGCATTCAGCACCACTTAGCCAAACCCGTTAAGTGTTGTTGCAGCTATTGAGAGGATTTTAGTGAAATGTTAGGTTTTACATACTACAAACTTCAAATCAAATCAAATCACTTTTATTGTCACATCACATGTGCAGGTACACTGGTACAGCACATGCGAGTGAAATTCTTGTGTGCAAGTTTCACAAGCAACAGAGGTGTGCAAAATACAAGAACAGGAACAAAGCAAAATATAAGAATGGGAATCTGAGAATTATATGAATAGATATATGTACAATATAAGAGTGTATGTGCATTACTGAATGTGTATACTAAATATGTATATCTGTGTGTGTGTGTGTATGTGTGTATATATATATATATTATTTAAAAATTAAATACAATAGAATAAACAATAAAATAAAATATACAGAGGTTGGCAGTTGGAAATGTGCAAAACAAGTGGCATTTATATACAGTATGGAGTGCATAATGTTGAAGTTCTGGTAAGTGAAGGTGAGGTGTCTATGAAGTGTTCAGCAGTCTGATGGCCTGATGGAAAAAGCTGTCTCTCAGTCTGC
>VUQG01023900.1:0-20572 GCA_015106755.1 Etia nguti | reverse complement strand
TGTAGTACCATATCACCCCATTAGAGCACTTTGCTCTCGCACTGCAGGCTTACTTGTTGTTCCTAGAGTATTTAAAAGTAGAATGGGAGGGAGAGCCTTCAGTTTTCAGGCCCCTCTTCTGTGGAACCAGCTTCCAGTTTGGATTCAGGAGACAGACACTATCTCTACTTTTAAGATTAGACTTAAAACTTTCCTTTTTGGTAAAGCATATAGTTAGGGCTGGACCAGGTGACCCTGAATCCTCCCTTAGTTATGCTGCAATAGGTGTAATCTGCTGGGGGATTCCCATGATGCACTGGGTGTTTCTTCTCCACTCAATATGTGTTAATAAACCTCTCTGCATTAAATCGTTAGTTATTATGAATCTCTGGCTCTCTTCCACAGCATGTCTTTGTCCTGTCCTCCTCTTCTCATCACAAGTGGTCAGTGCAGATGGCCGCCTTTCCCGGAGTCTGGCTCTGCTGGAGGTTTCTTCCTGTTAAAAGGGAGTTTTTCCTTCCTACTGTCATGAAGCGCCTGTTCATAGTGGGTCATATGATCGTTTGGGGTTTTCTCTGTTTTCTTCGTATTATTGTAGGGTCTTTACCTTACAATGTAAAACACCTTGAGGTGACTGTTGTTGTGATTTGGAGCTACTGAATTGAATTGAACAACATACACACCACACACAACAACACAGCGAGCTGTTGATGTGATTACTGGTGTGTGAGTGAAAAGGTCATGTCTAATACAGATTGATAGTTTTGAATGGTTTGGGTTTAAGTGGTTGGTGTGTCAGCGTGTCGTCTGGAAACGTGTGGACATTCAATCTGAAAATTCCCAGCCAGCGTTTAGTCTCTGAGGGCTTGGCAGCAGAGACAAGGATGCCGACCTTGGCATCTGCTAGCGTGTTAGCACGAGGTCCTCCGCTCATACATGGGTCATGCTGAACTCCACTCTTTGCTGGGAATGCAAACACAGAGCTCAGAGTCATGTGATCTGCCGAAGGCTGCGAGGAAAACAGAAAAGTCACATAGACTCTACCTGTGCTCTGCTTCAGCTCTGATCAGACACTGTTTGACCAATCAGATGCGACCTGAGACGTACTGAGGTCATGAGGTCAACGCTGATTCCAACAGCAGAACTTTATTTAAACTAACTCTTTCATACAAATGGTCCTCTGGCTTAGTTTCCCGCCCACTTCAGGGATGAGAGCAGCTTTAAATTCAAGTTTGGAAAACCGCAGGAAGCTTGCAGTGAGCGTGCTCACAGTGAGAGATAAAACCACAGAACGAACGTTTAATCTGCGATAGGAAGCAGCTTCATCACTTGAAGGCATCGCGAGGTGTTCACTGCCCTCACTTCATAAACTTTATGCTGACATTAAAGGTAGCGTGAGGCATTTACAGGCTGCGTGTAAGTAAAGGAAAAGTGAGTTTCAGCTGCTTACCGCTCAGTTTGGGGTCGGTCTTCCTGCGGCTTCTGTCTCTGCCTCTCAGCCTGGAGAAGGTCCTCTTCAGCAGGGGCTCAGCCATGGTGCACCTCCCTCTCCTCCTCCTGCTCCTCCTGAGTCGGGAGGTGCTGGGAGGAGAGTGGAGTCAGTAATCCAGCAGGAGAGCAGGAGATAGAGCTCCTTCTCCTCAGACTCTTCGTCTCCTCCTTCGTTCTCAGAGCTGTTCTACAGGAAATGAATTCCTCGCATTCTTTCCCAAACTCCCCCTTCGCCCCCTCTCCGCCCCATGCTCCTCCTCCCACTCTCCTCCCTCTGCAGGGACACAGGGAGAGCTGCACTGAGGCATCACGGGAGGCGTAGTTCTGCTCCAAACAAAGCGCTCAGTTTCTCTTCAGTTTAGCTGATTTTAAAAGTGATTCTTAACACTAATGTTGACCTGCAGCGAGGGTGACTCCCGCCTCATCGGTGGCACTCGTTTTCTACTTGTCTAGTTCAGGGTCATTAACCAAATCCTGGGAGGACCTGTAAACTCAACACAGAAAATCCCTGAATACAAAACCCAGGACTGTGCTGCTGTGAGGCAGCAGAAATAACTGCTGCCCTCTGTCCATCTACTGATCTGTAAGAAATAACATCCGACTGATTGAACTCACGGCTCAGCTGTTAGCGCCCTCTGCTGGAAGGAAACCGGAACAAAGAGGCTGAAGGTGAAACCAGGTGGAGGTGCAGGAGGAGGAGGCGCTTTGGAGGTCTCTGTTGGTTTCTTTAGTTTTGTAGAACACAAAGTGGGAGTGAAGGCTGGAGCATCGCCTCACCTCCCAGTAACCTGAGGGAGTCTCCTTACGCTTGCATTCACAGGTGTAACCAAAGTAAACTCACTTCCTGTGTGAGCTTTATTGCATGTTGTCTGGAGCTGAGCCTGTCAGGCAGCAGGTAACTCACATGTGCTGGAAGCTGAGTCCTGCTTTAGGCGTGTCAGCAGGAGGCGAAATCTGATGTAAATCCTTTATTTCTTGTGTCTGAGTGGAGGTAAAGGAGCGAGGAGTAACATCCACGTGACAGGAAGGAGAGCTCCGAGGTTTAGAATAGAATAGAATAGAATTCAACTTTATTGTCATTGCACATGTCACAAGTACAAGGCAACGAAATGCAGTTTGCATCCATCCAGAAAGTGCTTTAGCCATAATTTAGATATATTACAAAATATATATTAGCAGGTGAGCTTCCACTTTAAAAATCAGGTGAGCCTGTGGGCCTCCTTACTCACCTGTCCCTCCTCTGTGTTTGAGGCTGCCTCTAAGACCCCCAAACACTTTTACACCTGAAGTTTCTTTTCTTTACCAGAAAGTTTTTCTTGACATGATGTTTTCTGAATCTTCATCGATCAGCTGACTCATCTGTGTGATGGTGATCATCTGCAACAACAACCAGAACCAAACTTAAATCTACAATTAAAGAGAAAGACAAATCATAACACATTATGTGAACATCAGCAGGTAGGAAATCACCGCCTACTGACAAAACAGATCTCTGGAAACAGCGTCACCATTCCTGCAGCTCCCTCAGAGCTCAGCAGGAGGTCCGAAGTCTTTGTGTTTGATCAGTAACAGATTTTTCTTCTTTATCTCACAGAACTCTCAGTTTTCTATAAGCATGAATATCTGATCCTAAAGCAGAGCGGCTGTTTATCAGACCCACACCTCAGAGCATCTCAGCTGTCCTTTAATCAGTCAGTCGATTAGTCTGTCACACACACACACACACACGTTTCTAATTTAACCACTCTCTTACCAGGACACCTGTTCATATATGTGATTGGTTAGATGCTGACAGCCCCGCCTCCCACCTCTCACATAGGTGTGCCATGGAAGATTATCTGTTTCCACCTGATCAGTACTCTAAGCGACCGGCATGAGTAACGGACAGAACAATTACATTCTCTTCCACTAGAGGGCAGTGCAACTACCTGCTCTAATTAAATGGGTTGCCAACTGCCGGAATATCTTAAAGACATAAAGACCTGGATGGCCTCTAACTTTCTGCTTCTAAATTCAGATCAAACTGAGGTTATTGTACTCGGCCCTGAAAATCTTAGAAATATGGTATCTAACCAGATTCTTACTGTCACGGCCTTTAAGTTCCAAAACACAAAGGCCGTGGGTGGCAACGGGAGGTTTGTTTAAGAACCCACTTCTGACTTCATTCTTTAAAATTATATGGCGTTTATTTTGTGGAAAAATATAAACAAAAATCAACCCAATAATTTCTTACAACTTAAACATAAACGAAAATTACATGTCTCTCCACCAGATGGAGACAGACTCCATCAGATGGTTTGAAGTCAGTCTCAACGGATCACAGCCATCATCAGATCATCAGAGAGAGCTCAGAACCAGGTTTAATGTTGATTTTAGTTTTAGTCGTAATTTATGTGAAGTGTTATCATATCATTATTCGTTTTAGTTCACTAAATATCACAAGATTATAGGAGATTAAATCTAAAGTTGACTGAAATATAATCTGTAAAATCTGTGGAGACAGACACTATCTCTACTTTTAAGATTAGACTTAAAACTTTCCTTTTTGGTAAAGCATATAGTTAGGGCTGGACCAGGTGACCCTGAATCCTCCCTTAGTTATGCTGCAATAGGTGTAGGCTGCTGGGGGATTCCCATGATGCACTGGGGGTTTCTTCTTCACTCACTATGTGTTAATAGACCTCTCTGCACTGAATCATTAGTTATTATTAATCTCTGGCTTTCACAGCACGTTTCTGTCTCGTCTTCCTCCTGTGACCCAACCAATCACAGCAGGCGGCCGCCCCTCCCTCAGCCTGGTTCTGCTGGAGGTTTCTTCCTGTTGAAAGGGGCATTTTCCTTCCCACAGTTGCCAAAGGGCTTGCTCATAGATGGTCATCTGATTGGGATTTCTCTGTTTTCTAATGTGACAGTTGAATGATTCATAGACTGTGTTTATAAACTTTATTTGAACACAGACTTTCTCTATTTCTTCTTCCTCTTTTAGATTTAAAAACAAACATTTGTGAATTTGTGTAGATAATTACATCTCATGATGTTGGAGAAGAGGAAATAAAGTTTTTGTCCAGCAGGGGGCATAATGTCTCCTCACAAACACCACTCACAGCACCTTAAAGAGTATGAATGAATGTTTTCAATAGCTTTAACAAACTTAAATAACAATAACAATAATTGTTATTATTGTTGAAGTATCTTGCATGAAGTGGGGTGCATGATTGTTGGGTTTTCTCTGTATCTATTATTGTACGATCTACTACACAATATAAAGCGCCTTGAGGTGACTGTTGTTGTGATTTGGCGCTATATAAAGTAAAGAAGTAATCAAAACTATAAAAGTGATTAAAATGAATAATAATAATTATTATTATTATAAAATCCTCCAACCTGTGTGTGAGGTCACTGACCCTCAGTCTGGTCTGACAGGCGCATTGCCCATCATGCTCGATTACAGTGTGTGCGCTTCTTTAATTGCTGCTAATGGAAGTTGACGCTTCTTTAATTAATTGACAGCAAGGTTAATGAATGCAGCTGTGAATGGCGGGTCCAGATGTCCAAACCAGGCTGTCCTCGGTCTGTAATATGCTATCTTGTCCTCTGAATTTCTCTTTCTCGTCTTCATCAGGACAGAGACGGGGACGTTTATTGTGAAGAAGAAGCTTTGACATGATATTTAAATTGCAGAGATCAGCAAGCGGAGATGTCAGCTGATCAACTTTTCATGTGAAGCACTTCATAGGATGTCTGAAGAAGAAAAGAGGAAGTGAATGGTCCTGAAGCTGATCACATCATTACAAACGGTCACCTCCCACTTTGAGGAAGAGTGCAGGACACGGGAGCTTCTGTTGGGACAAATGTGGATTTAATTGGGTTGTTTCCAAATGTTTTACTGTAGATTTATTTCTGGACGCATCACAGTTCCTCTGAATCACTTTTAAACACTAAATTAATTTTTGTGTCCTTACAATAAATCATATATTTATAGAAATGAGCAATATGATATAGTTTATTAACACCAGTTATTAGTGTAGTATAAAGTGTTTTAAGCCAACACAGCAGTAATATTATTATTCATGTCTATTCTTTTATCACAGTTTTGGGGTTTTTTTTGCATGAAACTGCTTCACGTTGTAAGTCCTTCAGTAATATTAATAATGAATAGCTCATATTTTCTTGAATCTAAATCATGTTAACAGGACTAAGATTCATTTAGTGTTTGTGTTTTTCACAAAAAAGCATTTAATGAAATATCTCGCAGTGTTTTAAAGAAAAAATTATATTTGTAGATTCATTTTATTGTGAAAGGAGACACTAAAGGTTTGTGTTTGTTCAGCTCAAAATGAAGAAAAAAATCAGCTGAATTCTTCAGATCATTCTGAACTCACGTCAAAGAAACAGACGATCTGATTTTAATTGCAGCTGTTCTGAAGCCTCTTTCTGCTGTTTTTCCTGTTTTTCTGAGGTTTTGAGGCTCAGTATGTCATCACCATCATCATCATCTTCATCATCGTTCTACTGTTTCTGTTTTTCTTTTCTTTTGTAACTTTGAACTGAATAAATAAAACTAATCAGTGTCTTTGCTCTGCAGCAGATAGCAGCTTCTTTCTCATCTGCGCAGTCTTCATCACGGACAGCTCCAACCTGATGATGAAGGTGAGTTTGTGGTTATTTTCCCATTAAAGGCTCGTGTTGTGGAATTTGATTGGGTTTCTGCTGTTTGACTTGTGTCTTTAATGATGCTTGGACTTTATTCTGAATCATTTTAATTGTGATGAGACTCAAAGCTGAAACGTATCCTCTCTCTCTCCTTCTGGTGTCGCTCTTTCCTCGCTCACCCAAGTCTCTGCTGGGATGGAGGGAATTCCCTGAACTGGGATGCCTGGAAATCCCTTAGCAGCACACACACACACACACACACGGTGTATTTCTGTTTGCTGCTGAAGGACGAGCGCTTTGTTTCCTCTCGTTTTATTTCCATTTTTCTCGTCTGTCTCCTGTTTTGTCCTCTTTTTGTTTGACTCCCTCAGTACCTGCAGTAGAGTCAAACAATAGAGACACGTTGAAATAAAACACAGCAGAGACGTGAGGAGAAAAAGCCCAGATAAAAGATGAAGTAGGGGCGAACGGATCAAAAATAAAGGGTAATGTCAGTGATGACAGGACACTCAGGAGTCGAGCTGAAGCCGGTAGAGTGTGACTGAGAACCTAAAGGAGAACTGTCAGCCATTATCCAATCAGATGCAGTCAGCAGTTTGATTGACAGCTGAGACTCTGGTTGACTGAATCAGCTGAGACGTGAGGCACACGAGACAATGCGATCTCAGGTTTAGTGTAAGGTTTTCAGGCTTAATAGATTATTATCTTTGGTTTTATTCCCATCTTCAAATTGACCGCAGGCACAACCGAGTCCTCGCAAACTTCCTGGAGCTGTTTCGGTTGAGGTGACGCCGTCATTCACAGCAGGCTGATTTCAGACTTGAACCGCTGGCTCGTTTACACCGAGCTCGTCTTTCTCTTTTCTCTTTTGCCTCAAATAGAAAAAATCATGCTGAAAGCTGATTGGTCAGAAATCATTTGTCTCTTAAAATAAAATGTACTTTACTGGAGTCTTAAATATGGTTAACATTTGAAATGAGTAGAAAATCAAAGGACTGCAGCGCTGACACAGAAAAACAAGGTCAGAATAATGTTGAAAAAATGTGATAACATAACCTGACATGACGTCATCTCTTATTTTGTAGCCACAGTAAGATCCCAACACAAACGGGTGACCAAATGCAACACTTAATGTAAGATGTTTGCAGATGTGTCATTTGAGAAAAAATGAATCTTTGAGATGAACCTGCAATAACAATTTAGATAAAACTGGAAAAAAGGTATTAATGTGTGCACAGGTGCAGGTGTGCAGTGAGTCGTCTGCTTAGACAATCATAAAAGCAGCAAAAGCAAAACTGGAAAAAAAGACAAAAATTGGCAACTGTGAAAAACTGGAACGGTCACGATTTGCTGAAATTTAGATGATGAGTTAAAATGTTTAGACGTCACTGACAGATTTAAACATGCGTAATATTTATCTTCCTAACGCTGCTGCTATGCAGAGGTTTCAGAATCAGTATCAGAATCAGAATACTTTATTGATCCCGAGGGGAAATTATGTTGATCTGTGTTGTCTGTGTTGTCACCTGCTCTTGTCCTGGGACTTTGAAAGGAACGGGATCTGGATGTCTGGGTGTTCAGGAGGAGGCTGGACAGATCCAGAGTTCCTTTAAAGGAGAGTTGATGGTGGAAACATCCAGGTAGCAAACACTCAGGTGATCAGAGGGGGACCCGCTCGGTCCAGTCAGTTTAAACACCTCTGTGAAATCAGCTCAGACCGGCTCAGGCTGCAGGTTCAGTCGCCGCTGTAGTTTAAGCTAAACAAATGAACCAATGAGTGTTTTTTACAGAGTCAGCTGTGTGTGTGTGTGTGTGTGTGTGTGTGTGGGACAGCTGGGCCATCTGACTTTGCTGTGACATCTGGGAAACCCGCCGGTTTGTGCTGTGAACGCTGGTTGATGTCGCTATTTAAATGCAAATGTGTGTGTGTGTGTGTGTGTGCTGAGTGCTCGCAGCGTCTCACACACACACACAAAAGGAAACACTTGACACACAATACAGAGGGGCTGTAACACACACACTCGCTGCAGCGCTGAGCCTCGGCAGTGAATGCAAGGAAAAACTGCAGAAAGAAGAAGAAACGAGGTAAAATATCTGAGTTTTATTTGAAATGATTAAATTCAGATATTTTGATTTGTCTGCAGATTTAATCCAATGATTTCACTCAGATTAATAAATAAAATAAAACAGACAATCAATGTTACATTTTTCATTCAAAGAAAATATAAAAAGCAAATTTTCATTTCAGCACAAAAAAACAAAGATGAATTCAAGCTTCAGTCAAACCATCTGGTTTCATCTGTTTCAGCTGAAAGACTTTTTTAAATCCTACATTTAAAAAAATTATGCTCAGAAATTATTTTTCTGAGAAGACCACAAAACATAAAGCTGATAAAATGCTGATAAACCTGACCACTGAGAGGTGAGACCTTTGTTACAGCTTCAGAGGCTCCAATAATGAAGTCAAATTTGAGGGAATAAGTAATCGCATCCATCAGCGCGAGCGCGCGAGGATCGGTCGCCTGCCGTTGATGAATGGACTCGGGCCCTAACCGAGTTTCTCTTCATGTAGATCAGATCATAAAAGCACATTTAAATAAAAGCTCACAGTCGAATCAGGAGTGCGTCTCTGCTGACCTCTGCACCCACATTTACAGCCTCGCTTTAAATCATTCAACTCTTTTTGCTCTCTTCACCATCAGTCTGCTCTTTATTCTAAAGCTTTAAAAAAAAAAGAGAAACTCGATTTTCTCATGTTTTTATATCATTTAAAGGGTCGTTTTTTGTCTTTGTCACATACTTAATAATGTAATTAATGACAATACACGAGCGTCTAAATTACTAAATGTCCACATTACCAGTTCATCCACAGGAGTTTAACAAATAAGCAAAAATTAAATTAAAAACTTAAAATTATTTTTATTAAAAAGTTAAAAAAAACCATCCGCTGATGTGTAACTGAACACAGCGGGGATGGCGTTTACGTCCATCCCCCCCCCCTTTATTTTCTCTTCACCCTGCGAGCAGGTCGGGGATTTGTCCCAAAAGAGCGAAGCCTCATTTGGAAACCAGATTGCCCCCACCCCCACCCCCCGCCCTTCCTGTCCGTACTCAAGGCGGCTCATTTATTCATCGATCAATTCACTTTTGTCATTTTGTTAAATTTGAACCTGCAGGCTGATAAATTATTATTAAATATAGTTATTGATTATTGTTGATCGTTTATTGGTCTATCAGCTGGTGAAAGTTTTTCTTTCATTTACAAATTGTTTTTTCGTCACTCACATTCATCCTGGAGAAAGATCCCCTCCTGCTCCTCCTCTCCTCTTGCCTTTCTGCTCCTCTTCATCATATTTTCACTTTGAATTTCCTGAAAATAATTTAATTCTCCTCCTTGTGTTTCTCCTCTTCTTCTTTAGTGCAGATGGGTTTTCTCTCCTCCTCCTCCTCCTCTTCTCTTTTCCTTCCTCTGCTTGTCAGTTTGCAGACCTGACTCGGTCCACCCCTCGGAGCCTCGGAGGCCTTTGCCCCTGAAGACTGGAGCGCCGTTACTGTGAAAAACCTGCCTCGCTTCCTGTCTGACAATCAGATCGTCTCAGAGGAAGTTTCTGAGCGAGGTGATGAAAATCAGCCAAAAGGCAAACGCGAAGGAAGCAGCAGACAACTGAGGATCATTCTCAGTGAACCACAGGACGCTGGAACGCACCGTGACGGCCGATTGAACATTTACTGATGGAGATGATCGGGATTCAGAGATAATTCGATTTCTGAAGGAGTCATGCCTACAGAAACCTCTGAGACGCTCACAGCGATCCCTGGTGATTGAGCACAAGACTATTTAAGCTCAGGTATTAACACCTGTGTTGGCTTGACATTACCCAGGTTTCAGTGAGCGGACACCTCCGGTACCGCCAGTGCTTAGGTTTGTCCTAACATTTAGATTGGTCCCTCTGAGCAAGCAGGAAGTGGTCACAAACTTGAGTCACAGAAGAGATTTGCTGTGTTAGAAACATGAGGATGGAACCTGGTCCTGAAGCTGAAAAAGAACTAGACCCTGGTGACTGCTGTTCAGGTTCTGGATCAGGGTCAGAAATAATTCCACTTTGTGGAGCCGTGACCTCGTCCCTGGATGGGAGTCTGAACCCAGTCTGGTTTTTCAGCTCCCTCTGGCCTGAGCTGCTCCCGCAGAGACCATCAGGGACCCGTCGACCCGGTTGAGGGTCCGATATGAGACCCAGGACCACATAGACTGGATCTCTGAGCGGATTTTCACCACAACCACACGAATTGATGGGATAAACTAGAAACCAGTTCAGACTGAGAGAGAGAGAGAAAGCAGGTGACTGCATGGGGCGATCAAGACCTCTCTCTCTAGCTCTGGTTGGTTGGCACCTCCTCCCCCTCCTCCCTGTCTTCATCTCTCTCTCGCACACCCGCACACGCACATCGTCTCTCACCTCTCCTCTCCTTATAAGGCCAGGCCCCACCCCCGCCGTGATGTCGTCAGCGGCAAGGAGGAAGACCCGTGGGGTTTTTGGGTTCTGGCGTCCAGTCCTGTGGGGCCGCAGGGCTGAGAGTTTCTCCTCCGCTCCTCATCCCTCCATCCCGGCCCACCTCTCCTCCTCTCTCCTCCTCTCTTTGGGGAAAAGAAAAAAAGACACTTTGCTTGGTTCGTCGTCCGGACCCGGCTGTTCTCCCCCTCGTTTTCTCGTCCTCTGAGGATTTTATTTCTCTTTTCCCTGTTTCTCCTCCTCCTGCGGCCTTTTTTTTGTTTCACTGATGATCAAGAATTTTAAAAAACCCTCTTAAAAACTTGCAGACTGGATTTTTTTCTGTCCTGAAAAGTTGAATTAAATCTGCAAATCAGATGAAAAGTTCTGCAGAATTTTAGACTCCTCGTTTTTCTTCGTCCTCACCTCCTCGTTTCAGACCTCGATGTGTGGGTGAGGAAAATGTCGCCCGTTCAGAAGCCTCGCTCCGTCCTGTAGATCACATTTTTCTGCTGGACTTTTTCTTCCTCTTCTTCTTGTTTTTTCGGCTGAGCTGCAGCAGCGGCGCTCACAGCGTCCGGGCCCCTGAGATGTTTGGGATCCAGGACAACCTGCCCCGTGGGGCCACGGCCAACATGAAGGAGGAGCCGCTGGCCGTTCGCTCCTGGATGCACTCGGCCGGTGTGGTGGACGCCAACACGGCTGCTCAGAGGTAAACTCCCCGCCACCCCGCAGGGATTCTGGGAGCTGTAGTCCCAACGGTCCCACAGCAGCTTTATTTCACTCCAAAGAGAAAAAATTCTGCAGCTCAGAGAAAAGATTTTAATTTTAAATCTTCAGCAGCAAAAAGCCCCAAATTATTATCAAACCAGAGGGGGGGAAAAATGATTATTTAGATGTTTCTGAAGGTCAGACAGATTAAAAATAAGATTTTAAAATGTTTCAGAAGTTTGGGAATATTTCTGCAGCTCACAGACAAACAGGGAAAATGTTTTTGTAAATGTCATTTAATTTAAAGTGCATAAAAGAAGGGAGGAAACACTTATCAAAAATCATACAAATAATTATCAACCCATCCAAATAATTGTTATTTGATCTTTCAATTTTCCAGAGTTTCACTCAAAGACTTTTCTTTGTGTTTGTTTCCCAAAGTCAAACCTTTTTCTGAGGCGAGGAGCAGCTCGTTTTATTTTTCCTGAGATTGACTTCATGTTTCTCTGGATGGCATCGAGGGTTTCGGGTTAAAGCGCTGCGTGTAATAAATGAGGCACGGGTCAGCGGCGGCGGTCTGAGCTCGCCCTCCAGCTAAGCGTCACAGTTTATCATTGTTAGCAGCTTCAGCCTTTGGATCTGTTTCTGCATTATAACAATGAAAAAACCACAAAGTTTTTTCACACAAAAATCATTTCACTCGAAACCTGAGAAATAAACATTAATGTTCAAAAATCATCAGGACAAAAGGAATTATATGAAATTCATCTGAACATCTGCAGGAAATTCATTTAAATAATTTTAAACATGAAACAAAAACTATTAGAAATATTTTAAAATTCTCAGCAGAAACACTTTTCTGTCATCAGATTTCCCATGACGATGATTTTAGTTCATGATGACATAAACTACAAATTAAAATTCAAGTTTATTCTCATCAAAAACATTCCTAACATTTTGTAACCTTAAAGATTTCAGATTAAAAGCATGAGTTATGTGCAGCTTGTTTCTGTGAAATTTTGACTGCACCGCCGTCTGGGTTTAACACTGCGAGATATTCCGATGATGTTTGCGGTCGAGGTCAAAGCTGCAGTTTGACTTTTTCACATGAATATTAATAAAACGAGCATGTGATTCAGAGTTTATGTGAATCTGATTTTCTCTGTTTAATCTGTTGTTTAACGCCTGAAGCTGTGTTCATGTGATTGTTTGAATCTTTAAATAAAGTTGTGCAGGATGTTTGCTTTGGTGCCTGATGAAGATTTTTTTATCTTCACACATTTATAAATTGGATCATTTTCTTGCAGTGAAATCCTCCCTTTGATTTTAACAGAAATGATTCACTTGATTTATTATGATTAAACTCATGAAATGTGAATTTTTATTTCTGAGACATTTTAGTGCAGAGCTTGTTTTTCGACAGTCACCTTCTCACCGTGAAACAAGGAAACCTTCTGGATGTTTTCACCTGTGAGAAGCTTTTTAAAGTCGACTCAAACGTGTTTATTTAAATTAAACGCACATTTGACTGCAGTAATAATAATGCACTGCCGTATTATTACTGCAGTATTATGTGTAGTCGGTCAGACTAAAGTCTGTCTGTGCTGAGACTGAGCGTGTCTGGATGATTGTTCAGACTTTGATGGCGGTGCACGTGTGATGTGTTTCTCGGCCTGCCGACTGCGTGAAGCTGCGATTAATCACGTCACCCCTGCATTTTCTTCAGTGAGTCCTAATCTGAGCTCTGACCTTGTTCAGCTTCAGGAAGTTTTAAAGCACTTCATGCATTTTACAGTAATACGCTGTTTTTCAGCACCTGAACCAAACATGTGAAATATTTTACTGTGACAGTGAAACACTGAAGAAAACTGTAATCCTGCAGAAATAACAGAGCAGCAATCTCTGTGACGACCGTAATAATAAAGCTGACCTCGTCCTCTGTGTCCTGCATCTTTTAAGTTTTTGTCCATCTCTCTGATTTTCAGCGGGGTGGGGTTAGCTCGTGCTCACTTTGAGAAGCAGCCGCCGTCCAACCTGAGGAAGTCCAATTTCTTCCACTTCGTGCTGGCTCTGTATGACCGCCAGGGTCAGCCCGTTGAGATCGAACGCACCGCCTACGTCGACTTTGTGGAAAAGGAGAAGGTGAGACACAGAGGGACGCGGGGAGGAGCTGGGACATAAAACAAACAAACAGCACAGTGTGCAAAGACAGAAATCAAAGACACTCTCATTCTTATGACGGAGAACAGAGACCGAATCTGAACTTTAGTGACTCCGTCGCAGCCCGACAGGAAGGAGACCCTCTGCCAGACTGTCGTTCAGGCAGAACTCGAGCACAACGAAACAGTAGTGCTGATTTTATCTGCGTCGCACACGTGGCTTTTATTTTAATCTCACTTCATATTTTTTACATTTAAATAAAAATGCAGATTTATCTGGACAGCTGAGACCGTCAGCTCCGCATCCCAAGTTAAGACTTTGTTTACCGTGAACTGATACCACAGCTCTAGCACCATAACGCATTCACAGGAGTATAATAGACAACAGCACCTGTGACAGGTGTGTTTGGCAGTAGTGTGCACAGTAAACATGATAAAATGCAGTTTGCGTTATTTTAATGCAGCAGTTTTTCCCTCTGACAGTCGGCGTCTGTGCCGAAGGAGACGGTTGATTCATATTTATCAGCCCAACAGGTTCGGCTCAGTGCAGACAGACTAGTGTGAATGTGGCCCGGATTCACCAAACAGGGAAAATTAATCCCCAAATAGAGCTGATAGGTGTGTTTAGTTTTACGGCTGATTGTTTGGATGTTTTCTAAACGCAGGAGCTGTCGGTTCATTTCAGCATCAAGCAAACAACATGTGTGATTAGAATAATCAGCAAATCAGTTTAAGGACTTTGTTAAATATTCCCCTCTGTTTGTGCAACGGGTTCAGCCATCTCAGACGTCTGCACTGGTGTAAGGGTAGGCCCTGTCGAAATATACTGACTCACCAAAGTTACACACCAGCGTGCTCTAATGCACTAAAACATGCAGAACTTCTGTTTGTTCGCATCAGGTGGTAAAACCAAATGCACTCATGCCTCAGTTTGTTTCCTGACTTTGTTTCAGGAGCCCACGGGAGAGAAGACCAACAACGGGATCCACTACAAGCTGCAACTGCTTTACAGTAACGGTGGGTGCGCCTGTTTTAATGAGCAGCACAGCTCGTTCTTTCTGCTCGCTCACGCTAACCCTGACCGTTGGTTTGTGTGCAGGAGTGAGGACGGAGCAGGACCTGTACGTCCGCCTCATCGACTCCATGACCAAACAGGTGAGATTATTGATCAGCGATCATCAGCGTGTGCACCGAGAGGAGACTGATCAATAACAGAAACGGCAGTGATTATTGGTTTCATCTGATTAATGAAACTCCAGCAGAAAAATCAGACGTTTCACAATAAGAGCGTCTTTTTCTTCTTGCTGCTGTCCGAGCTGTCAGACGGAGTTTCAGGCCGACTTCTTTCTGACAGACAGCTCCTCCTTCTCCTCCTCGTCCTCTAAGATATATCTCAGGTTTTTCTCAAACAGAACTCTGAGCCACTGAAGTCAAACCCTGACTGAAAACCTTTAAACGCAGAGTTTAATGCTCTCACTTTGCTCACGTTTGTTATTTTAAAAGGTTCGAAGCTAAAACTAGCGCCGGAGAATCGGAGCACTGATGGCGCTCAGTCTGCCGCCGTGCTGAGTGTATTAGAGATAGATCTGACGTCGTGCCACAGCTTGTTTGCATTTGTCTCTGAGTGTGAATAAATCAGCTGTTACAGACTCGTGCGGGCACGCCGCTTCCAGAGTAAACGTGTGATCGAAGAGAGTGAGGAGCCACCGCCATCTGCCCCCTTCACGTCTGAGCAGTTTCCTCATCGTCTGAAACGATGGCGGGAACGTGGCGAGCACGTACCTGTCAGCTCCGAGTGGTCACGCTCGCCTGCTCCTTTCCGATCAGGCTCAACCTGACTGGTTGGAAAAGATGGATGCCGTTACGTCCCCCATTGGTTTCTGTGGTCCGTGTAAAGCCCGGCTCATAGCTGAGGCCAAATGAAGGAGGGGGGGGTGTGTACTCCATCAGCACAGAGGATCATTTGTGGTCTGTAGGAGGCGCTGATGGGCGTGGTCCCTGTGTGATAGAGAAGCGCTCCATCAGCAGCCGGGTCTCTCAGTTTTGACTCTAATGAAAAGCGGCAGCAGCATTTGAATCAAATGACTCATTCAGTTAGCGCACTTTAACGAGTGAGCCGTCACCCAGCGCTCGCCGTGACAGAAAGGCTTTTCATGCGTTTGGTTCCAGCTGTTTCATGTGAATATCTGCAGGCTGCAGCTGTAATGAAACATTCAGAGGATCAAATGTTTGTGTCCTGCTCCTCTCTCACTCAGGCTAATCGCTAATAATGAGCTCTAATTGAGATGAATGAAACCGGCTTTAATGGAGCTGTTTCTGCTGCAGGCCAGTGGGCGGGGCCGGGATGAAGCGCAACAGGTGATCTTCACCTTACCTGTTCGTGTGTGTGTGTGTGTGTGTGTGTGTGTGTGTGTGTGCAGGCAATCATCTATGAAGGCCAGGACAAAAACCCTGAGATGTGCCGCGTTCTGCTGACGCACGAGATCATGTGCAGGTAAAGCCGAGAAACACTAACCTGATCTGAGTAGTTCTTCTTCTCTGCTTCAAATAAAAGTCCTGATGTTCGAGAGCGGTATCCTCACGTCCACGGTGACTCGTGCCCTGATGGAGCTTGTTCCCTGCATACAGAGTGGGTGTGTGCAGGTGTCTCACCTGTGCTGTCTGAAAGAAATATGAGGCTTTGCAGTGACTGACGGGTCTGCTTTCATTTTTGTCTCCCTGTGTGCTTGTCAGCCGCTGCTGCGATAAGAAGAGCTGCGGAAACAGGAACGAGACGCCGTCAGACCCCGTCATCATCGACAGGTAACAGATACAAAGCATCACGCATTCACAAATACCTGTCAGACTGTTTGTCCGCTCACTGTAACATCGAGCAGGCAAACAAACATGCAGCAGCAACAAGCAGATGCAAGAAAGATGAATAGAGACGGATGACACACGGCGCATGATGTCACTTCCTGTCAGGCTTGTTACGTACATTTAAAGGTTGTCTTCTGCCCGAGCTGCAGATTCTCGATCAGTCATCAGAAAACAGCAGCCAAGTCAGGAACAGACACAGGAGGAGCTGCGGATTGAATAGCCCCCCTGTATGAAGGTTATTAGCAGGATTTGATGAAAGACGTCAGCTGATCTGCTGCGTTCAGTCGAGCCTGTTCATCAGCCTGCTGGTTTCATATTTGGATGAACAGGCGGTTTGGTGCCACACAAAGTGAGAGGGGAAAACACCAGACGGGTTGGATTTGTTTATTGCTCAGTTACCTTTGTCAATCTCAGGTGATCATACCTGTAGTGACATCACAACAGCACAGTCTGAATGAAGGCTGTTGTAACAAATGTGTTCTTTTTCACACAGTAAGGTTTATGATGGCGTTCCTCAGGATTCCATGCTAGGTCCAATCATGGTTACATGTAGCAGATGACCGCCCCTTTCTGAGCCCGGTTCTGCCAGAGGTTCCTTCCTGTTAAAAGGGAGTTTTTCCTTCCCACTGTTGCCGAGTGCTTGCTCATTGTTGTAGGGTCTTTACCTCACAGTGTAAAGCACCCTGAGGTGACTGTTGGTGCTATATAAATAAAAGTGAACCGAGCTGTGACACGAACGTGTTGTATATGTGCGATGGGAGCGCGATTCATGCCGAGTAGCTCTGTGAATTTAAGGGCTAATGAAAGGTGAACATTAAGTGCAGCTCAGCTTTAAATCATTCAAACAGGATAACACATAGAGCTACTGGGCTGATGTGGTTGAGGCTGCACCTCCTCTTCATCCTCCTCTCAGATTCCTCCCCCTCCCCTCCTTCCTGGCCTCCCATGAGGAATCATACGCTATGCTCTTCTCTTTTCACCTCCCCCTCCTCTTCCTCCTTCTCCTCAGCTCTTGTCCTCCTCCTGAGTATTAATCTCAGTCCTCCCTCCCCCTCTCCCTTCTCTGAGGCTGTGGACGGAGGAGGGGGGAGTATGGATGGATGGAGGGATGGATGTGACTGCAGCAGCTCTTTGAAAAGAGAAGTGGTGATTTTTACAGCAGCTCTTTTTTCTCCCTCTGCCAAGCTGAAATGCATGATGGGAAGGTCTCCTGTGTTTTTGGCGGCGTCCAGTGAACAGGAAACATGTCAGGGTCAGACTGCAGAGAGAGCACAAACACTGCGATTCTTTCGCTCTCACTTCAAGAAAACTCGGAGTAACAACAGCATTTCATTTCTTCTCCTTCACTCCAGAACCCACCTGCTTTAAGGCACAAAAATCTGCTTTTTAGGTTATTTTTGTTTTGTTTGTGTCGTTGAAAAAAAAAAACCCTTAAATGTAAAAGCTGGATGCAGCTTTAAAGATAAGTGTTAGTTTACAAGGCGCATAAACAGACCACAAAAGTGTAAGAAAGAAAAATCAAAAATAAACTGTGAGGAGGCAGAAAAAAGAAATTGACAGGTGAAAGGAGTGAGCACAGGGTGGACAGTCACAAAGGAAAGAAAGACAAAGACAGGAAGTAAAGCCAGCAGACACAGAGTCAGAAGATTAATAAAATAAAAGCAGGACGCAGCCACTGGTTTAAAATCTTTGAACACTTACAGATTTTTACATTTAACTTAATAACTGTTTTTGTGGTTCATGAATTTATTCAAGTACATTTTCTAACCTTTAATCTCTTCCTTTCATTTCCAGCTGCACAAAATCAATTTTAATCAAATGTTTAAAACATATATATGAAAAATATCCTGAATGCATTCACTCATAATTATGGATTATACTGCTTTTAGTTTATTAGGACTCTGAATACAGGACAGAAGCTGGATGATAATAATAATAATAATAAATATGCAGGAATTTTACAGTTACTTTGTTTAACATGTTTTTTCTGCCACTTTGAAATCTCCACTTAAACACCAACTTTAATTCCTTCTTCACTCGTGAGGTTCTTGCAGTCGTACATGTGCACACAGAAATGCTGTATAAAATAAAGCTGATATAAAACAGCATTCTTGACTGTGACATGTCAACAAAGGAGAACTTGTTATTCAAATATGCCTCATTTTTATATAAAACAGCACATTTCAGTAAACTTGTAATATAAAAGATACAATGACTGATGACATCAGTCAGTTTTTTATTGCTGTCGGTGAACACTTGCCATCGATGCAGGATATCTGTCGGTGTCACGTTTAGCAGTTAGCTTTCAGACGTGCGAACAGCGCCGTATCATCTGCAAACACAACGACCGTCTCACAGGATGCAGAGCTGCAGCTTCCTCCTGTTTTCTGCATGCAGAGACTCACCTTTCACCTTTTACTTCTGTGATCATCACTTAGTTTTGGACCTCTGAGTCAAGTCCAATAATCCAGACCTGGATGACAGAGAACCTGCACAGACATTTCCCCTCTCAGAGGTTTTTGCTTCTTCCTCTGAAGGCGTAATTTCAGACCAGTGAACTGATTTCTGCCTGCTGTTCCTCCGTCGGGCATCCTGTGGCGTTGCCGTCGGTAAGCCATTACTCTGTGCAGGTTATTTCCCCTCACGGCCTCCAAAGGGGCCCAGCCCACAGGCTGAACCTCATCTGGCTCTTTGTTCTGAGTGAAGAGCTTTGGAGGGTCACCGATGATGGGACGATCCCCATCTGAGTGCCGACTGTGAGAACATTTTAATGCGATGATCTTCAGTCACGTTCATGTCTTTTCTGTCTTTAAAAAGCTCACCGTCGATCTTTCTGTCTGCCTGTTTGTAGCTGCTGATGATGGTGGTGATGGAACTAGCTCTCATCTTTACACGCTCTCGCTCTGAATACCTGATGTGAGAAATTTTTTGGGGGGTACAATCTCCTGTCTGTGAGGGTCTCTGGTGTCTGCAGCGTGGGATTATGGGAGGACGATGGGCTGTCAATCATTTAGCGGGCGTAGGTGTGATTTCCCTCTCATGCTGCAGGTTGGTTTTGGATGGAATCTCATTACTGGCCGTGTTTCAGGGTGACTGACAGCAGAATAATGTTTGGGCCCCCAGAGGGCCGCGGCCGGCTAAATGTTAAATGTATGAATGCATGGTAGTCAATGGAGAGATGAAGTGTAGCTGAATATTTTATTCTTTCTGGGAAACAGTCACGGAGTGGAAAGTGTGACCCTGAACACACCATCTGCTGCTGTTTCGCTGCTGAACACGCCGTTCACAGGAAGCGCAAAGATGGCTGACTGGCAGAGTCACCGGGGGAGGGGGGGAGAACCAGGAGAACAGGTAAATAAACAAAGACTAATTAACCAGGATTTGTATAAAAGTGTCGGACACACGGCAGAGTCACCTACATTTATTAGCTGTGCGTATACACACTTTAATGTTAATACTGAAATAATTATTCAATTACCAACAACTCTGAGGGTTGATTAATTCATTTGAAAACATGTGGATCTGTGTGTCTTCTTCAAAAAGAACAGATTATGAAAAAACATTTTTGACAGAGAAAAATCCAAATCTGTGTTTTTAGGACACTGAAATGTGTTTAAAGTTCTTCAGTCTGAAGATCCGAACGCTCTGAAAGACGAGACGTGACAGTGGGCAGAGCTGAGGGGGTCCAACTTCATGTTAAAGAGTGTGTAAACTCTGAAGATGGACTCCTTCTCCTGGTCTCCTGCCTGGGCTCTGGGTCCTGACCTGAGCTGTGGTTCAGTTCTGTGGCGCTTTGCTGGTCGTGGGGCTTCTTAAGCTGACTGTGAACTGTTATTGTGGGGTCTTTACCTTACAGCATAAATCACCTTGAAGCTATTGTTGTTGTGATTTGGTGCTGGATAACTAAGTGTGTAACAGAAACCATCATTCAAACAGAATAACGGGCAGAGCAGTTTGTTGGATAAAACGAGACATTCGGAAATTAAACTAATCATGTGACTCATGATCGGTTATTAACATTTAAACATGTTTGTTATCGAACACACGAAACTTCACTCACGAGCAGAAAAACCCACTCTCACTGTGTGCGTGTGTGTGTGTGCGTGTGTGTGTGTGCGTGTGTGTGAGTGTGTGTGTGTGTGTGTGCGTGTGTGTGTGTGCGTGTGTGTGTGTGTGTGTGTGTGAGTGTGTGTGTGTGTGTGTGTGTGTGTGTGTGTGCGTGTGTGTGTG
>VUQG01023898.1:0-10960 GCA_015106755.1 Etia nguti | reverse complement strand
TTTTGGTAAAGCATATAGTTAGGGCTGGATCAGGTGACCCTGAATCCTCCCTTAGTTATGCTGCAATAGGTGTAGGCTGCTGGGGGATTCCCATGATGCATTGAGTTTTTCCTTTCCAGTCACCTTTCTCACTCACTATGTGTTAATAGACCTCTCTGCTGAATCATACTTGTTATTAATCTCTGGCTCTCTTCCACAGCATGTCTTTATCCTGTTTTCCTTCTCTCTCCCCAACCGGTTGCAGCAGATGGCCCCGCCCCTCCCTGAGCCTGGTTCTGCCGGAGGTTTCTTCCTGTTAAAAGGGAGTTTTTCCTTCCCACTGTTGCCAAAGTGCTTCCTCATAGGGGATCATATGATTGTTGGCTTTTTTTCTCTGTATGTATTATTGTAGGGTCTACCTTACAATAAAAAGAGCCTTGAGGCGACTGTTGTTGTGATTTGGCGCTGTACAAATAAAATTGAGTTTAATTGAACCTCTGCAGTGTCCAGTGATAAAACTTGCCTGGTTTTAGTAATGTTCCTTAGATAACAAAAGGCAGTCCTTGTTGTCTCTTTTACATGGAACTCAAAGGACAGCCCTGTGTCAAGCCACACGCCCAAGTTCTTTACCTTGTCCCTGCAATTTATGACACAGTCATCAATTTCAAGTACTTGAATTTTTTGTAGTCCAGTGACCATCAAATCTGTCTTATCAGTATTAAGAAGCAGGAAATTATCAGATAATCAGCTCCTAATGGCAGATAGACAAGCTTCTAATTTAGACAAGTCAGCACAGTTTCCAATGGTTAAAAGAAACATAAAGCTGCAGGTCATCAGTGTAAAAATGAAAGTTTACATTAAAAGAACGTTGGAGAACACCAAGAGGCAGCAGATACAGAGAAAACAGCAATGGGCCACGTACAGAGCCCTGAGGGACCCCATGCCCCACTGCACAGGTCTCAGAGAGAACGAACAGTCTGAGATCTCCCAGACAGGTAGGATCTCAGCCATGATAAAAAAAAAATTCTCCTTAACTCCTATAAAAATGTTCTAGTCTATCCAATAAAATACAGTGATCCACAGTGTCAAATGCAGCACTTAGATCCAGCAGTAATAACACTGAGATGCGATCATTGTCTTCATTTACCAACAGGTCATTTACCACTTTGATTAAAGCTGTTCGAGTGATTTGGTCTAAAAGACTGAAATGGCTCAAACAGGTTTTTTGTTCACAGATGGTCAGTGAACTGCTTAAAAACAACTTTTTCAAAGACCCTCGACAAAAAAGATAGATGTGAGATGGGTCTGTAGCTTGCAACCATGTCAACATCCAGTCCAGGCTTTTTCAAGATCGGTATTACCACAGTTTAAAACAGGCAGGGAAAACTCTGGTCATCAATGAAGTATTTAAAAGAAACAGAATGTAAGGTCCTAATACTGAGCACAGTTCCTTTATAGCCCAGGCTGGTAGAGGATCCAAAGAACAGGTTGTACATCGAGCTGCGTTTACAACCTTAGTTAATCCAGATAATAATAAATCTCTGTATAGGGACGAAGACCCTGACTGAGATCAGCAGCAGACGTTTGAGTGACAATAAATATGTGAAATTTGATTCTGCTAATGTTTCCTTGGACTGCAAGTTCTCACATGTTAATGAGTCAACCCTTTCATTCAGGAGTGTGTCTGCTCTTCTCTATCAGCCCATCACAGCAGCCGCATCATTACTTGCAAAGCCAAGAAGCCATGTATGTAATTTCTTCAGAGACACCCTTCATAACTGCAGGACATTTCAGACAGCAGCTCCAGTGCTGAGCTGTAATTTTACACATTGAAAAAGAAACTACACAACTCACCTCTCTGGGGAATTCTGACACAGCTGGAATATTCCTAGGATTTTATTAAGTCACCTGAATCTGTGGATCTGGTTCACTTCTCTTTTATTTAGTTGATGGCTGTTTTCACTTTCAAACAGCAGTGCTTAGCGGCATAATGAAAAGCTGGAATGGAACTGATCAAGAGCCCTGTCCCTGCTACGGTCATCTCCAGGTCTGGAGTGGGACAAAAAATCTGGCAGCTCACCATAATGGCTCAAAACAGTGCAGACGGTCTAGTTAAATACAGTATGTGCACACCATTGTGCAATTCTTCAAAGCAATTGTGAAGCTTAGTAGTACATGGAAAAGGGGACATAGAATAATTGTTCACATAATCACATTGTTTTCTGTTTAAAAGATGCATTTTAGGAATAATGAATGAATGGGCTGCAGTCACTGCTTGTACAGCAGGTGCACAGCCTTCATCCAGGCCTGCAGTCTGTATATCTACATTCGTGTTGCCCCGTCGGTCCACAAATGCGTCAGCCTGCTGGATAAAAGCCTGGTCGGCCAGATTACCAGTCCAGCCCCGGTCATCTCTAAAGTCACCGAGTTACAAGTGCTAAAAGTGAAAGCTGGTATCTGAGTTTATTGTTGTTTGAGCTACAGATGATTTTAAGATCCACTGCTAAGGTTTTGGCTTTTTATAGACAAAGCTGAAAAACTTTTTGAACATATCTTGTAGTTACAACTTCAACCTAACGCAAGTTAAAAAGATAAGACAATAGATGTTGACCCTTAATTCGATCTTTAAAAGGCTTATTTGCTGGTGAGTATAAATTCGCATCTTAATAAATAATTCCTATCAAGGATTAAGCCAAGCTTTAGTGTTTTATACTGACTGTGAATAGCCACTGTTATTTTTTTCTTTTTTAAGATAGACCAGGCCAGTGCACTATCTGCAAATACTGAACTCCAAACTGAGTGTGTGTGTAATAGTTAGAGAGCACTTACAGGCGGAGAACGTGGAATTACAGCAGAACAACATTAAATAGGTACCAGATGATTTTTCTGTTGGTTTAGGTGTGTTTTGTGCGGTAGTCCCGACAGTACGAACAATAAAATGTTAGTTTACAGAAACAGTTGTGGGGATGATTAAACGCTTCTCTATAAAATGACACACATGTTGTTTAAAGCGCTTTTATAAAAAAGTGCCTGGTGTTACTTCAGAAATTTAGATGAGAAGAAAAGGAGAAAGACTCCTATCTGCAACTTAAAGCTAGTGAAGCGATTAGCTTATAAAACAGCACAAAGTCTTCTGGTAAGAATTACGAATATACATATTTCATGTAAATTACCTTAAAAACTAAAGTGTAAAACTTCACCAAAAACCCCAGAAATCCACCATTTCAAGGGAATTGCTATTTATTTATTTTAAATTATTATTTTTAGATGAAAGTGTAGCTTGGAATATTTCCTGACTTGCTGTGTGAATTTTGGTACCTTTGCCAGTTAAACCGTTTTCCTTTTTTCCCAGTTTTTCTCTTACATTACATTTAAAAGCGTACACAACTATGAGAATGGTATGAAATTCACAACAGTGAATATACATCTTTATCAAAATGCCAAACTATTCCATTCACATTAATTTTATCTTTATTTGTTCAAAAACAACTTGAAATAAAAGGACCACTCACGAAGCGTGACAGCCCGAGGTAATCCAGCAAAAAATGAATACTGACCATGTTTAAAAGAGTTGTGTTATTTATTAGTGTCTGTTGGGTCACAGAGGTTCATGAAAGTGCTAACCTGTGGGAAATTTCATCATTAAACTATGCAGCTTTATCTGATTTGTGATTGTTTATCATGGCTGACCTTTTTATGCTGACTGTGATTTATGTTACCGTACAAATGTAGTAAATCATTTATTTATTTTGAATACATTTATTTCACTGATACTACAGTGTAGTAACAGAGAAATAAATTCACGTCATCATTCTCACTGTTACAGTCAGAAGGAGCTTCACAACCTTTGAACCTCCACAGTCAACAAATCACCTTAAACTAATTTAGACTTTAATGAATGCATTTAAATTGAACACGTGTGGCTCCAGGATTCTGCTGAAGGCTCTAATTAAAATGAAGCAAAGCAGAGTTTAGTTATGGAGTTATTCACGCCACACCCCTTTATTGACCCCATTCAATAACAATGTTAAATGTTATATTATTCTTCTTAATGCATGCTCAATCATCCAAGTAAGTAAATCTCCAAAAGTTGATTCTGTTCATCTGGACGTAGCGTTTTCAGTGGGAGAAACGTTTCCTCACTCATTTAAGTGACTTCTTCAGTCTCAGCTGACTGCAGGTTTAAAGATAATTTAAAAATAATAAGATAATAATTTGGTTCTTGTTTTTTTTTACACAGATTCCAAACTTGTATGAAAAAATAAGTTATAGTTTAAGCATCCCCAAAGTCTTATTCTAAGCTATCTCTAAGCTAACTCTTCTGGGATTCCTCAGCCATTCGAGATAGTTATTGCCTTCGTTGTCGCAAAACACGAATCCCCAGAGTTAGATTGTTGAAGAACCCCCAGTGGCTCCTTTCAGCTCTGAGCTCTTCTTGAATGTCCAAACTCCTCACCGTATCTATGAGGTTGAACCCAAATACCCTCCGAGAGAGGTTCATTTCTACCACTTGTAACTATGGTCCTTTATTTATTTACTTTTGAGTTGCTAACCGCAGATTGTGGCCACAGATGAGCGTAGGCATGTAGGTCGACTTTGTCTTCAGCTCTCTCTCTACCACAAAACGCCACCTGGATGTCCTTGTTCGAGTTACAAGCAAGAAAAAGTTTGGACTGTCAAGTTATTGAATACATTTATTGACTAAAATAAAAACATCTTGAGAACATAGAGCGTTCGTCCGCTTTCCACAACTAGGACAAAAACGGTATTGTTTGCGTATTCAAGGTTCTACGAGTGGATGGCCTCTCTTCTCCAGCTCTGTGGAGGCTGATTGGACTGACCTCACAGAGGCGCGTCAGCCAGGACAGACAAACAAACCCTGGATCCTAAAGGAACTCAACACCAATCTCATATCAATATCATATTAGGACAACTCTGCTCTACCTCCTTCAGCTTCTCTTTCTTCTTCTCAGTTTCTCAGCACCACTGGCACACCTGGGAGGCACCTGTGGGCAGAGATTGACAGGCAGCTATATGTAATTTTGTGGGTGTGTATGTGTTTCCTCATCCTCCATTCCATCTTCACTGCAATAAATGGCAAAGCTTGGAAGTATATATAGTATAATCTAAAGCAGGGAGGAGAATGAAGGAGACAAATACTCTGCCCTTTTTCCATCTCTTAATCCTCACTTGCAGTTATAGTCGATAAACAGCAGCATCTGGCTTTAAAGATGATTTCTATAGAAACACCTGTTTGTACTAAATGTGTGTATGATGGTGTCATTTTATAGCAAAGGTCATACAAGAGAGAATTGAAAAAACAAATGTGTATCTTTACAGTCTAAATGTATTTATTTTGTTTTTTTATTTTCAGAGAACGATTCACATTCACAGTGAAATTACAGATACGGCTTAATTGTGACCAAACTGAGATAAAAATGATAAGAAGAGACAAGGTTAAATAGTATTTGAAGTTGGTGAAACAGTTGTGGTGTGCATGGTCTCCTGTGGATTCATAAATCTGCAGCTGTTATTATGAGTTTGTCCTCCTAACCTCGCTGCTCCAGTCTGCAGCTGGATTCTCAGTTTTATGAGAACAATTGAGTTTATTTTCTCTTTGTTCTTTGATGTCACTTTAAACAGTAATTGGTCAGGATGAAAGTCCAAAAAACCAGCAGCATCACACTCGTGGAGACAACAAATCACAAGGGACGAATTTTTGCAATAAGCTCCACATCCTGGATCAAAGCATCACAGGCCATTGCTTCTTCACATCCTAAAAATGAGGCAGAGGTATGGCTCAAATTATAATCAATCTGACTCAGTTAGGGTTCTGTTTTACATCTGCGAATCTGGCATCAATCGCACTTTATTCGATTCGAATCTGCACTGATCGTGATCGTGGTATTCTTTAGTTTAACAGCGAGTTTCTTTTTGTTTTTGCTTTTTAGTCTTGCTGTAAATATGCCTGAGCAGGTTATCTATAGATATATTTTCCATTTACACTTACATTTGTGCCTCTGTGCACAGTAAAACAAGGAATATTACAAACTTACTGGCAAACTGTTTGATACTTGAGGATATAAATATTTGTAGGAATCATGTTAAAATAAAATGGTAAAAAATGTAAAAATGTAATTATTCATATGGGGTTTTTTTCCTGGTAAATAAGTATAAATATATTCCTCTTAGCAGCCAGACAGTAGCTACACCTTTGCACTTGTTAATTGTTTCCACATCACACCTTGCACACTGATTTCTTTTGGTTTTTTGTGCTACTTCTAACCCTTCTGTGTTTTCTTGTTATGATGGTACAAGAGTTCAGTCTTCTCAAACAAGTGTCTTGTCATGTGGGTGATCATGAAAAATGTTTCACTATCCAGAAAGGTCACTTCAAAGTCAATCCTTTGTTTCTGTCTGAAGGGCATAGTATTGATAAAACTCATTGTCATGCAGTGGAATGAAACTTAAAATTAAAATGTTGCTGTGCACTGAAATGAAGACTCTCGACCAAACAAAGAAAGAAACAGCAATGCACCTTAAAACCATTTATATGCAGCTGAATTGGCCTCTCACTGTCAGTAAATGGGGGTGAATGGAGTGGTGCCTGTTCTTTCTCATACAAGGCGGAGGCTCAAGTGCAGCTGAATGGTACTCATTAGCCCTTTGAGTGAGGACAGAATGCAAGACACACGTGTGAATAATTAAATAAAGCTGTGGTATTCATTGAGATGATGCTTTACCGTGGACTGTATGGGCTCCATATTTGCTCTTTGTCATCAAGACGAATCAAACAAAATTACAGAGATTATCTTAATTTAAGGCAGTGTGGCTAAAGGGCTAGCCTTTAAAAGATCGTGAAAGTGAAATTTGTTAATAGGGTTCACAGTGGGCGCCAGTTTTATTCACGTGTTGAATGTAACAGATGCCTTGTACATACAGCCTTCCTGTGTTTCTGTATTAGGCTTTGATCCTTCAGCTGCACTACTGATCACACAGCCAAGCTCCGTCTTGATCTTATTTCATGTAGCAACATCCAGATGACAGGTAGAGCGACAGGCAGACGTGGTCTTCAGCGATGCTGTGGGAACATGTCTGATCCCTTTGGCTGAGAGTGAAGTGCCTGAAATATAAGAAAAGTACAAGAGTTAGAACGTGTACCGTCTCTCAGGAGGGAAAATGAAAAGAAAGTCATTTTTTTCTCACAGTATTCTCATGTTGCGTTTTCATTTTGTTTTCATCTACATTACTTTTGTGTGTTTTTGTATTTTATCTTGTCACCTAGCTGTAAACTCATCATTGCAACATTATTACCCCGTAAAGTGCAAATTGTGTCAAACACACACAGAGTTATGTGTCTGTATTATCACATAAAAAATAAATAAAAAAACAAAACAACACAAAAACTACATTAATGATAATCAGGTGTAATAATGAGGTCATGAATTCTGGAAAAAGACTTACGAGTTTTTTAAATGTAGTTTCGGTGCATTAAGGGCCAACTAGCTCCATTAGGTTGGAGAGAAGGCCGGCATGTCTGCAGACTGGGACGCTCAAACAATCTGGATGGATCAAAAAAAAACTGTATGTTTGATTTTGTGGTGAACACATCTACATAACGATGTTTTGTTTGTTTGTTTTCTTTTAATAAAAACACATAATATGGAAGCATTTTGCTCATTGAACAATTAAAATCGTGTGCAGCATGTATGTGTCAGTGCAGATGACCAAAGATGTTGCACCACAGTGTCCATGCAGTGAGTTTTAAATGGGTTAATTTTCCATGATTCTTCTGTCCTGCATGTCCTTGTCTTCTTTTATTATTTGACAGGCAGCTCTTTAAGCATTTTTTTGCATTGCTTTTTTCTATCTCTGTTTCTTCATGTTACCCCTTTTCATATTTTTTCTGGGCAGCACGTGAGCGCAGAAACACTTGACCTTGAAAATACAAAGCGTCTTCATTTATTGCTCCTTCCTCCTGTGGTTCTTTACTTTTGTTCTTCATTCTTTTGTCGTTATAGCCCAGTCCTCCTCCTCCTCAGCTCATCATTGTTCTTCTCATTATATTTTCGTAAGACTTCTACGCTCTCTCCTCTTGGCTCAATTTCATATTGTTTTTTCCCTCCTCCTCTTCGCTTCTATTACTCCTTTCCTCCTTCCCTCCTCCTTTACTCTTTCTTCTCCTCTGTCAGTCTCTGTGCATGTTTCCCTCGCTCCTTGCTCTCCCTCTATAAGTGATGGAGATGTGTTTTTATAGAAAGTGACAGAGTAAAGAGCTGTATAAAGGTTACAGTGGCTTCCTCTATGACACTGCTATATTACTTATCGCACTCACACTCTCTTGTAGACACACGCGCGCACACACAGACACATATATTTTATCCCTGGACACTTTACTGCACCTTGGGACTCCTAATAGAAGGAGTGAGGTATGGTTATCCGTTGTTTTGTTGCCTTACGCATACACACAAGTTAAAAACACAGTCACCACACACACACACACACACACACACACACACACACACACACACACACACACAGCTTCATCTGGAAATTTAGTTCAAACTTTACATTAATATTGATACGACTAACAAAAAGAAACTGAAGTAATCCATATCTATGAAAGCACCCAAATGTGTTGTACACTTTTAGATTGTTCAGAGAAGTTTTCACCCAAAAGTGAAAAAGTTGAGAGAAAAAAAACGAATCTAAAAAAATAGATTTCTGAATTTCTACTTTAGTATAAACCCAGAAATTAACCATTAAAAAAAAACAAAAACTGCCAGTTACAGGAAGTGCCACTCCTCTAAGCTCGTATGTGTCTCACACCATCTCAGGAGTTATTACTCAGGACCGCACATGAGACTGGAACATGATGGTACTACAGCAAGCACAGGCTCTAAGGAGTTGGAGTTAAGGAAGTTACTGTTCACTATACAAACAAGATACAAGGTGCACACAACATAAAGTTTATATCCCAAAAAGTTTTAAGTATGAACAGAAAGTAAAGCTCTGCAAAAAGGACATTTAGCAGCAGATCATGTCTACGCATAAAAAGAGAAGTCTGTCATAAAGTTGTGGAGATTTACCACTCTGGTAAAGACTGCATAGCCTAACCCACATATTTCAGCAATTCAAGAATAAAGTTTCTCCATGTAAAACTGCAAATAATTTGTGTTTCTGATACCTAAAGAATGTTAGAGAATCCAAAGAAATCTCTGTGGGACAAAGCTGAAAACAAGTACTGAGTATGCATGATCAGGAATGAAATGAGTAAAAGCACCTGCATCTGTGAAAGCACCAACAATGCTGATGATGGACACTTGCTTTAGAAAGAGTCAAACAAAGTCTGCATGCGGTAAAATAGCATAGCACCAAAAGAAAAACAGAGCCAGGATCTGTCACCTGGAATATTTTCAGCCATTGTCCCAAAAACAGACCAACAACAATAAAATAATAATAATAAACAGAGGCGAACATCACAGCCCAAAAATGTCTCTTTTCTAATGTGTTCCTGCAAGAAATTCAAAACAAGCATAAACAACATTTATATGAAATATATTTCATATTAGCTCTGGACTGATTTAACTAAGAGTTTAAAACAGCTAATGCAATTCTGTTTTATTTACATGCTACAGGGCGCCCTGCCTTTTTGGGCAATAGGTTAGTATCAGATGCATTATTATTAACTCAGCAGATATCCTCAATGTACTGACCTCAGACCAGTGTTTGTTCCAAAGCTCACGAGGCAGAAAAACATACTGATGTAGTTGTAGAAGATGTTGTTGCTAATATTTGGCTAACATTTTGGGCTCACACTAATATTTATGGGGGGATTTTGATGGCTAGCAAACAACTTTGACAGCTTCCAACTTCTTTCTGAGTGAAGTGTATACGTGGGGTCTTAAACAGCTTCCTTTTACGTGATAAACACCGCCCGCCCACTGGTAGTAGTAGTGAACAAAACAGAGGTAAGATCAGAAATGCACACACATGCAGAGATGTTTCAGATTCCCTGTGTTACTGACTGACAGAATAATATCAGATCAAAGTGCTGAATGACAGCAGTTTGATCATAAAGCCTTCTTAAATACAGCGAGGCATCTTATCCTCCCTCTATGCCCCCAGCTATGAATGCAGTTGAGGATTTTCCTATATGTTTGTGAGCAGCACGTGCTTCTCACCTCTCATCTTCTGTTGTTTAATTTCCTACGATTTCTCTTTCTAATCTGTACGTGTTAATGATTTCCAGCTGTGATAAAAACCGTGTGTAACGAGCTCAATATTTGTTTCTTTGTATCTTTGAATTCTGTCTCTGTCTGAGTTCTCCCTTACTCCTCCTGTCAGTCAGTCTCAGAAAGAGTGATGCTTGTTTGTCAGCTGTCTCACACACGCACACACACACGCACACACACACACACACACACACACACACACACACACCTTTGCTCTATTAGAGAAATTTTCCCCACATAGAGTACATTATAAACACGCACATGTACTCGTATAATACTTGAGGGTGCACGCGCGAGCCCACACCCAAACAGCTTTACGTGCTTCGCCTCCGTGCGCCTTCTTCCTGACGGCTTGTCTAGCTCGCTAATGGAAGAAACACCACAGAAAGACAGAGATATTCTTTTCTATTCAGTCTGTCAGCTACGTTTAATCCAAAGCCGCTGTCTTTGAGGGCGCGGATACTTTTAGCATTTAGAGGTCTGCTGGGAATACGATGCACGCCTGTGATTTTTACAAGTGGCTTCTTCAACAAATTGAGTTTTATAAGACGACTAGTCTGGAGGTATTTTGTTTATAATTTTTCTCAGTTTTGAAGTCAATCTTTATCCATATCAAAAGTGAGAGATACCCTCCACACACACACACACACACACACACTGCACCTACCTGTGTTTCAAGAGAAACTGGATCATTTGTAGAAATCAGCTCCCCTAAAACAGATACTTGGCTTATATTTGCACATTTT
>VUQG01023897.1:0-12579 GCA_015106755.1 Etia nguti | reverse complement strand
AATGTTACAGAGGTTTTATTAGAGACACAGCTAAGAGTTTTGCAATTTTGCATAATTTTAAAAAGTTTACATTTCTTTGGAATTGAACAGCAGAAATTAGGCTTTCTTGTCGGAAGGCATTAAGAAAAACAGTGCTGTACATAACGGTAGACTGGTGTGTAATAAGCAAGCGAATAATGCAGAAAACAGAGATTTTTAGATGGGACACTGTTCTTGAAGTACACAGAGAGAGAGAGAAAGAGCTGTGCAGGAAGTGTGATTTTATCGTGGTGGAAGCAAAACAGCAAAAGTAAGAGGGAATTCATGACGATGTTTATGTGAAGCGAAATGTGAAGCTTAGTTTGGATCTTCTTTTGCTGCTGGTTCAGTCAATTTTGGAGAGAGACAAAACTGCAGCTTCAGAATCTAGTGCAAAAAAAAAAAAAGAAGAAAAAAAAAAAAAAAGAGGTAAATACAAAGCGCGACCCGACGCATCAGAATCAGTGAGCTGTCGGTTTTCAGCCCCAACGGCGTGTCTGTGTACGTGCAGTCGGGTGAGAAAGCCGACATCTCACTGATTCTGATGCGTCGGCGGGTCCGCGCTTTGTGTTTACGTCTTTGTGCTGAATCCGTTTACCTGCTTTCATTTACTGTTTTAGGTGTTTGGTGGTTGTCGAAATTGTTTTGTGAGGTTTAACCTGAGATTCTTCATAGTTTTAAAAACTGTTTATGTGTAAAAATGGTTAATGAAAAATAAGGTACCTTAATAATAATAATAATAATTTACAACGAGCTACTCTTATTGTTATTATTATTATTATTATTATTACAGCTCAGCAGATAATCTAACGTTTGTAATAAGCTGGTGAAAACAAATCCAATTCACTGCTTTGGCTATTTATATAGCACCAGTTCACAACGATAGTCACCTGAGGGGCTTTATATTGTAAGGTAACAACATTACCATCTTAGCAGCCTTGCAATATTTGTATAATATTTCAGGGTATTAAGATATATGTGTTGATTAGTGTAAAGGAAACAAATTAAACAACGAATTAAAATCTGAATGCGATGGCAGCAGCAGGAGCACATTTAGACATTTTGGGGCCCGAGGGGAGAATTTGCCTTGGTCGGCCCCCTCTACACTTATTGTTTTCTCACTCTGAAAAACAAAATCAGTGTCCGGCGGTACACTGAAATTTTAGAAAAACAAAGGTGAAATCAGTTTTCTCATTTGGGTGTTTGCAGTTGAGAATTAATCGAGTGAGACTCATTTCCAGTACAAAAACATCCTGGAAGGGATTCACAAAGCATCAATTCATGCCTCATTGTCCAGGTTATCACAGCACGTGACGTGCACACACGCACGCACGCACGCCCACGCACTCAAGGAGACACAAATTCACATGCATCTGGCATGGTTCTGGATCGTCCCTCCCACTGACAGATGGATGGGGTTAATATCATAATTAAGCACCTCGGCCGACGGTTCCTGTTTACTGCTTGGTTGCTAGGCAATGACATCAGCTGATCCCTCCCTCCTTCCTCTCTAATCCCTTCCCTCTCCCTCACACTCCCTCTCTCTCTCTCTCTCACACACACACACACACCACTCTTATGCTCTCTCTCTCTGATAGGCAGCGCAGACGTGGGCAGAGTGTGGGGGTATAGGAAGAGGAGAGAGCGGGAGGGTAGGTAGTAGTGTGTGTGAGGCTGTCAGACAGCATGGTCTGGGTCTGAGGACAGCACTCGAAGACAAAACAGCCGCCTACTAAACTCCATGTAGACCAGAGTGGTGCCATCCACAGATCACCTGGACCTGTCCACTCATCAGCACCCACCCAAGACAACACCTGCCTGTTCTAGAGAAGTAAACGGAGTAGGACCAGGGAGGTGGGTCTGTTTATACTCTTTTTCTTTTATTATTTTCTCAGTTTTTTGGTTTTTGGAGTTGGCTCCTTGCTGGACCGCATGCATGACACAACGCAAAGGCGAGAAACCCACCATCAGCATCCAGGAGCACATGGCCATTGACGTGTGCCCTGGCCCCATCCAGCCCATCAAACAGATCTCTGACTACTTTCCCCGGTACCCACGGGGCCTTCCCCCTGCTCTGCCCCACGTTGGGCCCCTCCGCTCTGCCCTCTCCACCTCCTCAGCTTCTGCCTCCACGACTGCTGCTGCTGAGAGTGACCGCCCCAATGAGGATAACCCAGACCGGGCTCTTGCCGGAGCCTCCGCCTCCTTACAGGCCACCAAAAAGGACGAGGAGCCTGATGTGGAGGGATACGACTCAGATGACTCCAGTGAGTGATGATTTCCCCACTTGTCTCCATGCCACTGTTTACCACGGTGTTTCCTAACATTTCTACGTGTTTGCGTGTGTGTGTGTGTATATCCCTTTCAGCTCTTTCTCTCTGCCTTTCTCTTATTACTGCATCTCCATTTTTGCCACCGGTTGCCAGGCATCCCTCCAGCCTTGTGGCTTTGTTGCTTTATCTGTCACCTTTTTCTTCTCTCAGCTCCCCCGTCCATCTCTTTCTATCTCCAGTCGCCTGGCGTATGTGCGCATGCTAACTCTTTGCCTCTCAGTCGACAGACAGCCAACTGTTGCTGCTGCAAAGAATACCGCTCCCCCTCCTTCTCCACCTCTTCAGCTCTCCTCCAACTGAAAGGATGTGTGATGTTATTGAAGTGAATGATTGCAGTCGGTGTGTGTGCATTTTCCTCTTCCCAGCGTCTACAGGGTGCCTGATCTATACTGTCGATCAGTCTCACCAGACTGCGTTATTCACGGCTCCTTGATGAAGCTTCAAATTAGTCGCAGTTTTGAGCTCAGTGGGCTGCATCTGTGAAGCCCATCCACATTTTATACTGACTAGTGGCAAGACGGCCACAAAGTTCCTTTCATGTGACTGCATTGTCTGTTCGTTGGTCTGTTTTGTGTTAGTTTCCAAAGCATAAAGATATGTGCATGTTTGTGCGTGAATCTATGTGTGTGTGTGTGTGTTTCCATATCTCTCTCCATCACAGAGGGGAGGCTCCTTTTGAGAAAGCTTTTTGCCGAATGTCATTTCTTTTAATCTAACAGCTTTGAGTGGCCGAATAATAATCGGAATTAATATGCAGCACTGCTATTGCAAGTGACAGAGACAGAACAAGATTCCAGCATCCTGCAAAAACCATTTTCACTCCCAGCATAGATCTTGATGAGAAGATCACGTGACAGTCTTCACAACTCAAGTAAATGTACTGCCAAAATAAAAGCTGTTGCTACCTTCTTCTTCTTTTTTTTTTAAAAGAAAAACCTCTGGATCTGCCCGATTAATCAGCGAGACAGCAGTGGTAGCTTTTTTTTCTTTTTTCTTTTATTAGTAGTGAACTTGGCCTGCCTCGCATCACTCTGAATTACACGTTGGTCTCGCAGCGCACAAAAACAGAACAAACGGATGGTTTTTGTCAGAATCTAACAACACATGCAGGTTTGTGTCCTTTGCACAAGAGACTTCTGATTGCAGGTTAATGTGTGACAGCAGTGTAGCTTCTGTGAGAGTTAATCCATGCAGAGCAGCATGCAAGGGGGGGGCTTAGGCCAGCTCTAATCCAGAACTGGACAGGAGTAGGAGGGTGGTGTAAGAGGGGGGGTTGGTAGAGAGCAGAGTAGGCAGATGTTGGTCAATGAACTCTGCCAGGCAACCAGAATTTCACTCAGTGTGCAAAAATAGATGGAGGGAGACATTCTTCTAATCTACGAAGGACGCCTTCATTAGAAAAAGAAATTACTCCTGGCATGTTTTCCTTTCTTTAGCCATCACCACCTAGAGTTTTAAGACGTTTTTGTGTGGGAACACATACTATAAACTGCAAAGTGACTCTTATCTTTACATGCTTATGAAAACCGCTGTTTACGTAGCTTTTCAAACTGCTTTCGCTTTAAAGGTATTCAAAACTGATTGTGGCTCCTTATACACATAATAAAATACTTTATCTTTGCACGTTGCTACAAATTCTACCTCGATTTTGTGCTTGCTCAGTCCAATAAGTTAGCAGCAGAATCAGAAGTGCAGCATGATTATATGACCATAAGTGTTAGAACCACAGGAAACTGCCTTCTGATTGTTATAGTGTAGCTCATTTAGCACTTACTGCTATTTTAAGTGGATACTTTAACAGGAAACTGACGTTGCAGTGATTTGGAGGAGCGAAGAGCTCAATAGGCAAACCTTAGAGGACTTACTAGGTTGACTAAAAGCATCTGAAGACACTTTTCTGACTGTGGAGTCCACAAGGTGGGGCTGTATCTGCCAATTTCAGTCATTTTCTGAAAGAGGCAGTATGAGGATTGTACCTGCTTTGCATTTGCACAGGGATTGGACTGCGGAGGTGTGTAAGAGTAGGCAGTGTTTCAACGTCTCTATAAGGTGCTTTTAATTGCTTCTAGTGTAAAAATGCAACAAAAAGAATGCCTTTTGTGACTGTTTGAAAGTGTGCACCATTATATCCAACTTTATGGCTCATCATCCAGAAACTTGAAAGACTTCAAAAAGTTAGTGTGGAGAGAGATTAGGGAAGCAGTGGAATGCAGGGCAAGCAGATATGTCACCGAGCTTTTCACTCCTTAAGCCGTGCAAACACTGTGTAATCCTGGGCAGTCCCAGACGAAAGATGACCAACTGTGACAATGTCTTTGCTCATGGCTCTAACACTGAGGTCCCATGTTACACCGTGAGAGAGCTTCAAAGTTAGCCGTTCCAACGGTCTTGTGATGTAAGATAGCCTGGAACAATATTCTAACAGTGTTAAATTTAGGAGGGCTTTCGCACGATGTTGTTACAGCTATGACCTGTTAAGCAACCATTAATAATGCAGCATGAAATGACTTGAAGATCATTGAGTCTTTATGTAAGATCAGAAATATATAAAGTCCTTATATAAAGGTTATATAAGGTCAGAAATGTGAAGCTAGTGCCAAAGTGCTTTAAACCTGCGTTTTTCCAGCAGTAATTGAGTCTTCTGGTGGTCAGAAGAAATCAGATTTTTAAAATAAATCTATGAGAAAACGACCCTGTGGTGAGTTTTTGGTCTCTGCCACTCGTTTCACATCTTGTTTAAAGCAAGAAAATGCTCATTTTGTGAACTAAGAGTCCATACTGGGTTACATAAAAGATAAAGCAGCATATGCTTTAGTACTTTGCTACCTTGTGATTGACAGGCCACTATGATATTAACATACAGCGTCCATTGGTTTCTCACTAAGATCCACGCCTCGCTCACCCCACTCAGTGTCAAAACACCAAGATGGGGATCTCAAAAATGCCTCTCTCAAGACTTCAGAACATTACTTTATAAATCAAGTAAGTAATATGTGGCTTCACCTGCAGTCTTTAAAAAAAAAAAGTCATTGTACTAATTCATTAATACTGATAATAATTGCTGCTTCTACTGCCTGAAGCTTGTTCAGAGCTCCCTTCATGATAGCAACCATAGGTGGTGTACAGTGTTCCACACTTACCTTTTGAACTGTTAAGAGTATTTTTAGATCACTCCATGCAGCTGATACTTGATAGGATGCATACACTTAAAATAGTGAATCTGCAAAATATGCAAGTATGTGTAAAATCTGGTCATCACTTCATTACCTTCACCACCTGAACAAAGGATCCACTAGCGAAATAAATGACTGCTCAGTCCCTCGGATCCACCTTAGTCCTCATATCCAAAGATGTTCGGCTCAAGGGTTCAGATCGAGACTTTGAATCCAGTGAGTGAAGTCATCTTTGATATACAGTCAGTGGAAAACCTGTGCCACTGAAAAACCAACAAAAAGCACAATATACGGAGGTAAAATGAAATAAATGGAGTCCAAAATGGAAGAAAATATAGTTGTTATGTGTCAACAGAAGCCTGGCTTGTCCGATGTGTTTTCCAGCTGTTATTATGACCTAGCATCAACTCATAAGACTACTGAACTCTCCATCTGTAACGCCTTTGAAGTAAGACCATTCAGAATGAATTCATTTTGGAAGTCAATGAATAAAATGTGATACCTCTAAGACTTATACCGGAGTCTCACAGATTATCTGTGCGACTCTGACAAACAGATGCAACCGTTACAACATCTGGACTGAATGTGTGTTAGTTTTAATCTCTGATGCTTCTCGGTGACATTTGCATTCATTTTTCTCTCCAGAACAGTTGCTATCCAATCTGTCCGAGATGCATGAAATAGCTGCGGTGTGTTTGCTCTGTGCAACAGGTGGCGTGTTGCGGCATGCATGTTACTGCAAGTTTATTAAAGAGGACTGGATGCACGGTTCTAATCATGTCAGCTGAGGATTGGTCACGCTGCAGGTTTATTCAAACATCAAACCCCTGCTTCCCTCCATCCTCCCTCCTAATAGGGCAATTAGACCCAAACATCTGCCGGTGTATAGTCTTAATGATTTTGCAATCACCTGAAGAGTCATCAGTGATGCACGATAATTACAATGTCAGCTCCACTTTAAAAAAAGAAAAAGAAAAAAGAGAAAGGCCAAACAAGGAAGGAGTATGAAAAGTATAAACTATGTTAAATGCGTTATCCAAAGTATGAGTCATCTGTATGCTTGTCACCAGCCTCAACTACTCTCTAATGAACGTAGGCACTAAAATATATAATTAAGAAATGAATAACAAGTAGCTGTTTGGGTCTGATGCAATGTCTTAAATAATCCCAAGCTGCTTCTTCTGCTGCTGCCGCTGCCATGGGAGTTTCAAAGGAGATAAAGAAGCATAATACTACTGCAGCGGCTCACAATCTGCTTTTAGAAATTGCGTCATGGGTTCTGTATAGTGTATAGAAAAAGGCACACAAAAACACTGCAACAGTACAGGTGATGAATGCATGTGCTGTCTAGCTCCGATCTGCTGTTGCGTATGAAAGTTAATTCCGAGGTGACATTATCAAACACGGAAAAAGAGGACCCCATACTGGGATGCCTGCAGCAGCTCCAGTGATGATTCATATTGGAAATAACTCAGCAGGTTTTGGTGTCAATCTCAGAATCACCGTTTCAGTGTTGTCAGTCACAGCCACAAGACAAATTACAGTTTACTGCAGCCGCGTGTGTTTTGGATTAGGATGAAAAACGGACTTTCTTCTTTTTTTTTCCCCGTGTCTGGCAGCAAAAGCTACTGTAATTACTCTTCACAAACTTGTGGCATTATACTATATGAAAGCATTTTGCTGGATATTAATTTTCTAGTCAAGTCAAGGCCTTGTGTGCAAAAAAAATGAAAGGACATTCATAAAAGCGAATGTAAATCTCGAAAATGTTAATCAACATGCAATGACAAATAAGCCCTTGAACACGGTACAAACATCATGGATTGATGTGCATCACTGTGGATGGATTTTTCCTTTAAGCTACCCTGCTACCGTCATTTGCTTGTGTTGAAAGACTTACTGAAGGACAGCTGAACCCAGGCTGTATAATAAAAGCTATCTATAAAAGCAGAGAACATATTATTTTTGCAGACCTAAGAGCTTCTACCGGATGGCAACTAGCTTATAGGAATAAAACTAATTAAAATCTATAGCTACTTTCTCCTGTGTTGTCTGCTTTGCTTATGTGTGGTTCCTGCCTTATTCCATCTTGGGTGGTGGGTGACATTTTATCGCACCTGTTGCGAGGCTGATCTGATAACGCTTGGACTCATACATATGAAGCGCGCACTGAGGTAAAGTAATTTCTCCCTCCTGGCAGTGAAGCGAGTACCGCTGTGATCCAAATGAAAACCCTGCTTTACTTTGAGTTTGTTCATCTAGAAGTTGAAACTTTCTCTCTGTTGCTGCACAAAATTCAAGCCTCTCTCTCTCTTTGCTGTTTGTAATTTAAAAGAGCCAGCGCTGCCCCAAATTGGCTCTTCATTGTCCTGCGGGACTTGATCCAGTATCTGCATGGTCCCTCTTGGGGGTGGGTGGAGCAGCGTGGCTGTGTTCTCCCTTATGAACCAAATCACACAGGGACCTCTCAATCCTTGCTAAGAACCTGCTGGCTAATCTGCATAACGGCAACATTTTCTGATTCGCTCTGACTCAACCTTGATTTTAATTGAAACGGAAAAGTGCATCACCCACCAAGGGTCCCCTGCAAAGGGGGGGAAGGGGTAATCAAAAGCATTTGAACATCCGGATCCTTGCCACATGAATTAATGATTGTTTGTAGTGGTCGTTGAGAGCCATGTCCCCGTCAGAGCCCAAAGAAGTGACCCACATTGGAGTGCTTGTGTTTCTGAGAGATAAGCTTCCAAGCCTTACTATGTGTTGATGAAACTAACACGGGGTGGCTGCGGGTGGGCAGGGCGGGGTCAGGTCGACAATGTCTGCACACACAGGTCTCCCCCGAGATGTCTTGCTCTGGCAGTGCAGTGCTGTCTGCTGTCTCCTCAGCACAAGTTTTGAGGTAGGGCGTTTGCTCGTAGTTGTCAGACGGTGAAGAGATGCTGTCAGAGAAGAAAAGAGTCTAAAACAGGACAGTAATGCATCAGAAAAAGCAAATCACGAAATGTAATTTATGTTTTGTTGCAATGAGGATAATGTGGAATTATTTTCTTTTTTATTTATATATGTGACAGAATTAGCACAAACTGTGTGTTTCCTGAGATTGCAGCAGTTCAGGTGTTGGAGCTACTGATATCAAAGGTGCCAAGGATCGAGCCTGAGGACTGTGGTGGTCCAGTGACTTGCACAAAGCACTTCTCTGCTTTGTTGAATTTGATCTCTTAATTGTAACTCAGTCTTCTCCACCTGTCTCTAAAAAATCGTGGTCTGACCCTGACTGACTGCGGTCACCCTCAGACAGATTGGCAAAGGTGTGTAAATAACTGTCGATTTATTTATAAAAGCAGACATGCCGATGAGTGCAACTGATCTGTGAAGCATCTCTTTGCAACTGGGGACTCGACTCAACTGGTTGCCAACTGGCTATATTCTATAAAAGCAAGGTCACCAAATCCCTGTGCCACTGTGCGAGTAAATCACCGTCCTTCAACAACTACTGTGGAGGCATTTCTTTCCTATTAGGTCCTGATCTTGACTCTGAATATAAACCATTGTGTGCATAGCAACAGATTTGCAATTTTTGCTGATTTATCACAGTTGATCAGCATATCATCTTAAACAGATACCGTATTATTGCCAGCTTGACCCTAGTAAACCACAGTCTGACTCTGTCTTATTGCCATTTCGTTGTTATCTTGACTCACAAACTTGGTGTGAAGATGACTGTGAATGTTTGCACACCTATTCCCCGTCTTTGACTGTATAAAAGCAACCCTAATTTGCAAAATTAGCATCGTGTTGCCAAAAAAAGGAAGCTGAGACCGTAAAATCATCAAGAAAATGTTTACTGTGATCATCAATGAAGTAAGAAAGACAGCTTTTTAACTCATAGACTTTTATATAGTGTCCTTTTTTTTATTTTGTTTTTTGTCATTAGAGCCACCCCCTGTTGGCCATTAGAAAGAATACAAGCCTTTACAAGCCTTTTCAATCTTTTACATACAGTCTGGTTTCAGTGTAATATAAAATCTGCGTGTGGTCAAACGTTTACATCAAAGTCTGTATCAAAACTTATCAGTGACGATGAAAGAAATCAAATTATACCATTAATTCAGCAGCGCCTTTCATGCAGGATTTAACATGACTTTGCTTTTTAAAGTTCAGCAGTACTCTTGGGCTCTGCCACATCGTGCCTTGTAGTTAATTAAAACAATTTTAAAACCGATTCTAAAACAAACTGGGGGACTGAATAACGAGGCTAAAACTGAGGTAATTTTCTTTTTAAAGCCTACAGAACCTTCTCAGGGGCCCAGTGAGAGCACACAAAACTGCTAATGCCAGAAAAATAAATGGCAGCCCAGTTATCAGGTATGAGAGTTGAGATGAAGTTATTTCCCTATGCACCATTCCAATTTGCATTCAGATGATGAGGATTACTCAAATATTTATTGTCTTTTATGAGTAATATAAGTGCAAAAGTTTGCAAGCACAGTCAGAGAAAAAGTTAAGGGTTGGAGAGAGTGGTTTGGAGATTTACTGGCAATGCGGCATATTGTAGAGTGACACGTAAGCTAACAACGATTCTACCAAATTCAATAAAAAAACATTTTTAAACACACCCAGTAACAATTTTCTAAAGTTGCTGCTATTTGGCAAGCAGTTCAGCAGCAATGTTTAAATGCTTCTGGTATTTAGCCAGTGAGATAATCACCTAAAAACTCTGCGTGGTACTTTAAGGACGGAAGACAAGGGAGGCCTTGAGCCATCTGTTGCCTCTCTTAGACCAAAAGCCATTTCCAAACCTTTGATAAACACAGGGCTGCAGCAATCCACTTGAAAACATCCCCTGAGCCTCATAATGCTCAGTTCAATGTAAAGAGTGAGTTCAGCACTGCCATGCCCTGCACACCAGAATCCTATTAAGAGTCTATCTGCAAGCTGTCATGCAGTAGTAATGACTCACTGTAGTGTTCCATGTTTTCCTGTGACTAACCCAGCACTAACAAAGCAGGCCAGATTGTCAGCCTGGTCACATTATGGGTTATTATTACTGGTGCTGTCTCTCAACAGGAGCCACTGAGTGTTTTAAGTTAGCAGCAGCCCTGCTTCATCAGATATAAATTCTGCCTCTGCCCTCCCTTCATCCCAGTAAGCACATTATGTAATGATAATGCCGGCTATTACACAGATACATTTGGCTTCTGGGGCTGTCATCAGTAGGGAGAAATGCTGTTTGGCTTTAGTTTGCTGCACTTTACATGCACGTATTCAGGATGTGTGTGCTTATTGCTGGTGATGCACGGGCTTTTTAAAAGCTTCAGCTTTTTAAAAAGCCAAATCCACCTGTGTTTAAACCCCACAGAGAGGGGCTAAGAGTAGTACTTCATCCTCCTCCACTGAGAAGCCAAAGACCCACTCCATTTGCCGAAATTAAATCCTGGTGTCTGATCACTTCCCTGCCCATCACAATGTGATGAATCAAAACATAACTAACTTAACCACAACTTTATTGATTGGGCACTCGGTAAGCTCAGTTCACCGATAGCCTTCCATCTCTTTAGGATCCTTTGGTGTGTGCAGTTTAATGAGGCAACATAAGGGATAACTGGAGATGAAAGTTCAAAGCTTTCAACTTGTTACTTCTGACTGCCAAGTGCAATTAAGGGTAAAGTTACACAGTGCACTTGTTGATTATATTTACATGCCTGCCTTATTCCATCTTCCCCATATTTAGATTAAAAAAAAAAAAATCGAGTTTCCATTTTAAGTGCTGAAGAGTAGCTTGGCTTTGGAATTACATCCCTTATGTTAAAAATAAGACTGAATACAATTAGCTGCTGATTTTTAAGCTGACTTTATTGGTTATATTATTGAACTCCAGTTGGTTTCACTTCCTGTAGCTATGGGTATATCTGTTCCTGTTGAATAAATTGTGGTGAGACCACCAAGAGCTAGCAAAGGGTGGAAAAAGTTAGCAGCTAGCAGGTGAAAAACAAGCATTCCACTTTGCGTTGCATTGGGCAGCGACAAGCATGGCACATCATCAACATCAGAAATGTATTGTTTTGTGTAGTCAGAGTGTTGACAAGCTGTAGATTTACTTGTATACAGTTTACACAGTGTACTGCATGAGAGTGAATGAATTTAAGTATCTAAATTGACAAACAGTAATTGCACATGCTTTGTCACAACCCGGCTCATAAACTGCAAAAAAAAGTGGGAGACTCGACGACTAGTAAAGAATAATTTAGTCTATGCAACTTAATGGTAGAGAATGTGTTTCCCAGCGTGCATGGATGTATGGCAGTGTGTGCAGAAAGCAAAACTTTGGAACACATGCTAAGCTAAGCTAAGTTGATCCAATTCAGTAGGCTGGTTTCCAAACCAGGACAGTGATCACAAGAGAACAGCTAGCTACAGAAAGAAGAGAGCTTTATAACCAGACTCACTGGGCCTAGGTGTAGCTCATACAGCAAATTACTTCCCCTGCATACCAAAGCATAGCACAAACCACAATATAAAACCAAAATAGAGAAAACTAGTGCCCTAGTGGTTCTCAAACTTTTCACAATGAGTACCACCTCATAAAATCTATGGCTCCTGAAGTACCACCCTTATGACCAACATTAAAGTACAGTAGTATAGGCCTATTTAACACCAATACAGTTTACACAGACAATTTTATTTCTTATATGAATCTTATTTATTTTAACCGTCATAAACAGGATGTGACGAGTGATAATAATAACAACTGTACTGCATTAAAACCTTCACAGCAGGTGGGATATCCAATCTTTAAGTGATGACCTGATGAATCCTGCTTCCAGGTCAAAACTACTCTGCATTTATTAAGGCTGTTGTGTTTTTAACATGTTTTAATGCTTTGTATTTTGTTCTATTTAATCTGAACAAGCCCCTAAAACAGTCAGTGATCACTGTCGGCCTCTCTCGGTTTTTATTACCACTATTCATTTTAAAGCTCAGTTTTTAAAACCTTAGATGTAACTACAGCCCAGCCCATTCAGCAGTATATTAATGACTAACCTTATATTGCAGTT